>JASAND010007244.1:0-130034 GCA_030248195.1 Trissonchulus latispiculum | reverse complement strand
AATACAAATTAAAGGTGACAAAATAAACTAAATAATAGGAGGTGGAGGTCAGCAAACCTCGATATACAGAGGGTGTCGGCACGAAAAACAGAAAAACTAAAGATAGGGGCAATTCTCAAGACCTCCATCGAACAGGAGGGGTTTACATGAGTTGCCCCATTAGTAAAATAATAAAATCATAATAAGAATAATAATAAATAAAAACAAAATTGAACAAAAAAATTGGCTCGGAAGCCCACGCTTGCTATGAAAATTAAAATTGGCCTTAGGCCCAAATATACTGGATAAAACGGGGCTTTGTGGCCCAAAAATGCATAGAAAACATGGCTCATTGGCCTTAAAAAGGTATGTAAAAAATTGGCCCGAAGGCCCCAATAAACACGTAAGAAAAATATGGCCCAAGGCCCAAAAAAATGTAGAAAAAATGGCCAAAATGGCCTTTAAATCCTAAGCTTTTGTTTCTCAATTCATTGGCCAGGTATAGAAGACCTATGTGGCCCTAATTGGTGAGTGTTCGTTGGATTTTCAAAAATCTTTTCTGGCCCGAAGGCCAGAAAAGTTCTAGTTTTAGCCTAACCGGGGAGATGCGCTTTTAACCCCCATGCAGTACCAACTGCACTGGAGAGCGCATAAAGGAGAGGGGGAAGCAACCGCTTTCGGTTGCTCTCAAACGAACACTGATTTGAAAATAAAATTTTGGGCCGAGCTGACAGTTTTGCTGACAGCTCGGTGACAGGTCATTAGCGAGACCTGGAGCTCGCTTCTTCTTTGATTTTAAGGCAAAGCTTCTAGAAGATTCTAGAACCTTCTAGAAGCTTGCCACCTTTTCCGTATGCTGCGCTGCAGCGGGCTGACCCAGCTGGCCGTTGGGGGTGAAAATTAATGAGATTTTGGATTTATTGCCCCCCAACTGACCCATTTTTGATATATTTTGGGTGCCGAAACTTGGCGAAATTTTGCGAAACTTTCTCTAACACATAAACGCAACCAAAGGGAAAACTTTGTGAAATTTTGTAACTTTATCGAATTGTTGCGCACGATATACAATTTTCTATTAGTTAAAAATTACATCACATTAATCTACGTACTTACCTACGTTTATCTAGCTACTTATATTTGTATTCATATTATTAATAAGGGGAATTAGCCCCCTCTAAATCCAATAACCTGGGCTAATTCTATTATTTTCTCTGTTTCCTCTTTGTTGGCCTTGTCCTCGGCCAAAAGTTCAGGTGAGGACAACTGCTAGGCCAGGAAAGAGAAAGGCCTAGCAGAAAGAGAAAAAGAAGAAAGGAGGGAGAACAACACCTGACTCAGGTGTAGTCTGGGAGGTAGACAACCTCCCAGACAATGAAGAAGGGAAAAAGGTTTGACTTAAGTCAAACCAAAAGAAAACCAATTTTAGAACACTCCTTTTTGGAGTGGTAAGATTACGACACAAAAAGTAATCTTACAAAAACATTTTCGCTTCTAACTTTCTTATTATTGGGGGTTGAAAAGTCGGGTTTGGATTTTCGGAATCAGAATCAAATTCTCTTTCATATTAGCCCAAGTCATTTTCGGACCAAAAATATTAAAATTGACTAATTATTACCTAGTTAATACCTAATTATCACTAATTAACCCTACCTAACTACGTACTTAGCTATTTTGTACCTAATATTGAACCATCTTCCAATATTCGTTGTTTTAGATGTACGTTTCCATTTTATAGGCAATTTTACGACTAATTTTCACCTTAATTATACACATAAACTTTGTGTTTCAGGTTTATAACTTCCTGCTGACTAGCATACGTGCATTAGTAATTAAATTATCTTTACAGGGAGGGCTATACTTGACTACTATGGGCGATACTCACCAATTCACCTAAACTTAGTTTAGTTGTCGTTTAGTTATCTTCGTGTGGGAGTAACAACTCCATTTGCTGAAGGGATGGTAAGCCGAAGGGGTTAGGACTGAAGTACCCTTCTTCCACCTTTCCTGGATTAGTATCATTAGTAGTCACGCATTAGTAAGACTTAATTTGACTTAAAATCGTGTTTAGAACTAGTATTAATGTCTTAATTGAATGTGGACCTTGAACCCTATTGGTGAATTTCCTGATTTCTACTGAATACTGGCAACTCTAGCTAGACAAACATAATAATCTATACAATTATTGCTTGGACACGATTCGACAATTACTTCCCATGATGATAACCTTCACTCTTCTTTCCAATTCCTAGCATGAGAATTCGTTCCGATGATCTGATTATTTTGAAACTTCTTTTAAAGCCACTCTTAGGTTACTTTTAATATCTTGTTTTATTAATTCCATTACATATGGTGATAGGGTTAGCTTACTGTACGCAGACACGGACAGCTTTTGCTACCATGTGACAACCCGTGACATTTATCAGGATATGAGCCAAGACATTGACCTATTCAATACCAGTAACTACCCTAATGACCACCCACTTTATAGCAGTGCTAACAAAAAGGTGATAGGAAAGATGAAGGATGAAGTAAAGGGTAAGCCAATAAGTGAGTTTGTCGGATTAAGGGCAAAGATGTATAGCATCAAGTGCGAAGGTGATGATAAGACAGCAGAAAAGGGACTTAATAGGTCAGTTAGACTAAGGCACGAAGATTATAAGCGAATATTAATGCAGGGAGGTAGAACCCGACATATCATGAGCAGTATAGATAGAAGAGGTCATCAACTGACTACAGTGCAGCGGTGTAAGGTAGGATTAAGCGCCTATGATGACAGACGTTATATACTTGACGATGGTGTGAAGTATTTCAGTCATTTTGAGAGTCAATTTCATCTGAAATTATAAAAGTGTACGGCTAACTTCACGATAAATTCATATTTTCGTCATTTTCATTTGAATTTCTAAAATGTAATGCTAAATTCACTACCGGTCAAACTAAATTATTTTTTAGTTAGCTTGTCTCTTTCTTGCTGTAGGTTAGGGTAATCTGACGTTAGATGTCTTGGCATGCGCACACTCTGTCGAACTCTTGCAATCTTCGAAATCTCCAGAAATTCGCTTGTCGGGGGTCACGCTCGGAGAGCGTACTTTCTACGGTCTATTTCTGTGATTAAAATTGTTTGTTCAGAGATTTACTCAGTTTAATCTCTACAAACTGGCGACCGTTCTGGGGTGAGTAACATGTCAGATTGTTCACGTCCGGTTACCCGGGCCTTTAAAAAAATTCGCGACGAAACTGTTAAATTATTTAGCGAATTACCGGTTAATCAGGCACCAGAGCATAATGATAGTTTTTTGAATCGAAATTTCTTGCAATTTTTGCCGGGGGGTCGTAGGTCGGGGGGAAATAGTCCCCCCCAAAATTTTCAGAATCCCACTCCCCCCCCAAGTTCGGGGTGTCCATGTGGTTGTTTTGTCCCCCCCTCAGGCTCTATCCGGTGCGGCGGAGCTTCAGCTTAGCCAAGCCGGGGGCGAGCTCCCCCAAAATTCCCCCCACTACCAGAGTCAAATTTTGGAACCTCCCCCAAATCAGCAGTTTGCACCCCCCCATCCCACAATTTTTCGAGGGGCGGTCAGACCACCAACGCCACCGGTGGGGCGGCGGGGTCCAGTTGTGCAGCCGCCACAAACAGGTTCTGAAGTCAGGGGGGTGGGGTCAAATTTTTCGGGAGCACTGCAAAATACTTGGGGGGCCCCAGTGGGTCCGGATAACTCGGGCGTTTTGTTCTCATCCCGGCAAAATATGACTTCCCCTCCCACTCTGGCCCCGGAAAATTCTGAAATTTCGGGGGAAACCACTGTTCGTGTGTTGGGGGACCAATTTCGGGGCCCTCCCAGGCCGTTTCCCAATTCGCTTTACAGGCTCCGGGGGCGGTGGACGCTTTGGGGGCGGTGAATTCGGCACCTCGGGGGTGTGATTCCTTGTCAGTTCAGCCGTCAGAAAATTCAAATTTTGATAACTTTATTTCGCCTCGTTTTGACGTTGCTCGCAGTACGGCATTGGTCCGGGAAGCTATGTCGGGGGGTGGCCCGCCTGTTTCTCAGTCTCAGTCGAACCTTCCGGTCCCGGAGAAAATTCAGCAAAATTATGCGCCGGCGGGGGTTAACCTCCCCCAAAATTTGGGTGCCGTTCACCCCTCTCAGTCGCTCCCCGGTGCGGTGGAGCCACAGCTCGGCCAAGCCGGGGGCCAGGCCCCTCCCCCAAAATTTTCTTATCCCCAAAATTTCGCGGGTGCGCGAGAACAGGGTGGGGAGTCTGTATATAATTCGGCGTCAGTCAAGGGTCGAGTTCATCGGGGTCGGAGGGTTTCCGACCCTTCTTCCTCCGATTCTGTCATTTTTCAAGGAGAGCAGGCCAATTCCGGGGGTCTGCATACGCAAGGAAATATGGGCCTTGGATTGGGTCATTATCCCCCGCCACTTCAGTCAGAAGCTCCAGTCTGGCCAGTTCCTTCCAGTACGGCCCAGAACGTATGCCCGGGTGCTCCGCCCTACCGTTCTACGCATTTGGGTAGTTTTTCCCTACCTCGTGATCAATATGGGAACACCATCCCCAATCGGGAAACAGCTCCGTCGCATTTGCTGCTCCAGAAGACACTGGTATGCAAGGGAGGAGCCTCTGCCCCTCGGGCCTATCATACTCGGCCACCCACTCCCCCACCGCTTCAGGTCCCTCCCCCTGCTACGCAGAATCCAGCATTGGTTTCACCGGAGAAAGTGCCTCAGAGGACGGCCCTGGAACCCTCGGACCCCCACAATCATCCCATCAGGCCACGTTCGTACGGGAACCATCTATACGAGGGAGCCCAAGTTGCGGCCCCAGAGCAGCATCAGCGCCAACAACTGCCTCAGGTACGTTATCAGCCTCCAAATCAGTATTATCCGAAGGGTCAATATTTCATACGTACACCGCCGAATTTTGACTATGATAAACTGGAACAACAAGTGTACGAAAATCCAGTAATTCAGGAACTGGATAAGCATCATTTATGGGAAGGCCAACATCAGAACCTCCCTCCGCTCCAGGTACCCCCGACGTATCTCAATGGTCCCCATTGAACCCGTATTATTTGGAGGAGATGGTGGCTTCCACACTCATCCAGCTGATTTCGTGGCAAAAAATTGTCCTTCCAGCCCGACGGCGGCCTCGTACCCTCCGGAGCCCCGCCCATCTGCGGTCGCCTTTAGGGAGGCCAAGGGTGTGGTGCCGGCTCCCACCGGGGACGGTCGCCCTCAGGGAGGCCCACCCCCGGTGCAACAGGGTTCGGGCCCGACGCCCCCCTCGGGTCCTCTCTATCAGCCACAACACGTTTATGTACAGCAGCCACCACCTCCTCCGCTTCCTCCGGGGCCCCCACCTCATCCTCCTCCAGTTTTTGTTCCGGCTCCATATTCGGTCGATCACGTCCGGAAAAAGTCAAAGGCCCCAAAGGCGTCTCGTCATCCGACACCGGACACAATGGAAGCCACGGATATTTCTGTTTCCAAATATGATACGACCCTGTTCCGCTACTATTTGGAGGTCCTGAGAGATGTCCCTCGCTATGATCCCAAATTTGCGTATTTTGAAGACTGGTTGCCTCAATTCGAGTCCGCCGTTGCGGTTCATTCTGTTCCCGACACCCAGTGGGGGCGTCTGCTATGGAACAAATTGGCAGGAAAAGCCCAAATATTCGCACCTCGGTGTGGGCCTTCGGTCGTGGAATCATATCCGGGTTTTTTGGAATTGATCAAATCCCAATTTCCGAAGCCTCAGCTTTCACCCCGGGAACGCCTTTCCGCCTTCGCCCACCGGAAACAGCTTCATGGGGAGTCTGTCCGCCATTATATCTCGGAACTCCAGGCTATGGCTCTCGATTTGTGGGATTCCCAGGAAGAACGCGAGCAGGAATGTGTCCAACAGCTTTTCGCGGGGGTCCATGATAAATTTGCCACGGCATTGGCCCCACTGTTTCTGCATGAACGGCCCACAATGCAGGATGTTAGGAGAGTGATCGACCGGTTGGAATCTCGGGAGGCCCGTGCCCCGGAGGGGGATACCCTTTCCTATGATTTACCGATTTATCATGTCGGGGTGTAGAGAATAAGCCCCTTCCTCCGAAGCCGTTTGATATGTCCACGGGTTCGAATTTGGAAGCTGCTGCCTCTCGCCTGGGTTTTCGTGAAATGAAAGATTGGTTTGAATCTCACCTCAAAGAAGCCTTGACGCAGTGGGAGGAAGAAAAACGGAAGAAGTTTGCCACTCCATGCAAGTTTTGCAAACGTAAAGGCCATTCTCCGGATAAATGTTGGGACAGATATCCTTCTAAGGCCCCTCCGGACTACAAAACCCGCGCCCCTCCGGAGCGTGTGGATCATGTGGGCCATTCACAATATACGTATCCTACCCAATATCGGGGACAGCCGTTGTATCCTCAGCAATACGATTATTATCACTCTGCAAACTATCCTCCGGCCCCACTTCCGGCCCATTATCCTACAAATCCCCCTCCTGCTCAACATCCTCCTCTCCCGCCTGCTCCCGTTATTCCTCCGGCTAGCTCGATTGCACAGGGCGGCTATGTTATGGGTCAAAATGCACATTCTCAACCGCCTGCGGAGCCGTCAACTAGCTCTCCGGCCCCATTTCAGCGTACTCTAGCTAGTGCTGGTATCCCGGATATAAATCAAACTTTTGTACGTCCTTCAGATTCTGGGGATGCAGGTTACACTGCGCCTCCACCTGCGGGGAGGGCGTCTCCAGCAGCCCGTGGAGTTACGGCAGAACAGGCAAACCAAATTTTGGGACATTTTCAGGTTGGTATGGTTTCTTCCCGGCCCGGTGGCAGAGCCTCGGGAGGAGATGACCCCCTCTCAGCCCGGCCGTGGGGACCCCGATTCAGTAAATTCGTTGAATGCCGAACACTTGGATTTGACTATGACAGAAGCTCAGCTTTATAATGTTTTTTTCAAAAGTTGTCCATAATTTTACGACCTTGCAAGCTATTCGTAAAGAATTACGTACGATTTCATGGAAAAATATTGTATTATCTCGTCTCAAATTCAAGATATGGCATCTAAAACGGTTATGATCGGTCAATGAAACGGTCATCAGACAGAATATGATTCTATCATGTTTGTAGAGCAGCCCCCACCCCCGTCTTGGTCTGCTGGGTTTTCTCCCGTTTTGGGAGGGGGTGGTACCCCTTGCCGCTTTCGATCTGAAAATGTCGCGGTGGGAACTGAAAATGAAGAGCAAAATGTTCCAGAAGCTGTTCCAGAACCAGAAAAGCCTTTATTGGGACATTTAACATCAGCCGCGATAACCCCGGGAGGGTCCACCGTTGAATCTGAACAAGTACTGGCGGCAACAGACTATATGTCAGCCATAGTCGTCACTTCCGGGGGGACCAAAATTTTGGCCATAATTGACTCCGGGGCATCTATATCCATTGTCAGTCCCCGGACAGTGAAGAGAATTTTGAAGGGAGGCGCCAATGTCCGATTTCATCATCCGGACCCTATCACCGCACTAACATCTAACAACGCGCCGTTAAAAATCTCTGCTAAAGTTTTCGTAAGTTTCACGGTCGGGCGTAAAGAATATGGGTGGTATTTTCATATGGCCCCTGAATTTTCTCGGGAGATGCTAATAGGAACCGATTTCATGAAAAGTTTCCATTGGGATTTGTTATTTTCTACAAATGAAGTGAATATGCAAGGAATACACCACCCATTATTGTCATCAGCAGAAATTCGCTCGGAATTTGTTGCAAATTGGTGTGACGACGCGTCTGCGGTGATGTACGTACATGTAGGGGTACTCACATCCACGGAGGTTTTGGCTCCGGCCCCCTCCTCCCCTGTTGTTCGGGGTTCTGGAGCCCGCTCTTTTTCAAAAGAGGGGGTAAGCGGTGATGAAGAGGAGGAAGGCCAGAATTTCGAAATTGTGAAGGAAAATACGACTGTGGCTAAGGCGCTTGCAACTCCTCCGAAGCCGCCCAAAATTTCAAAAGATGGGGTGGACACCCCCCAAATTTTTTCTTCTGGTTTGGTGTCACCCTGTTTGATTCCACCGGAGGATTTAAAAAGGCCATCACAACTAATTTCTGTGGGATTTTCTGACATTGAACAATATTGTTTTGAGTTGCCTAGTGCGTCACAGGTTGAGTCCTCCGCCGGTGGAGACGACTCGGTCTGTAGACCGATCAACTCCTCCGGGGAAGCCCCCGGGACGACAGAGCTTCAGCTTCGTCAACTCGGCGGGGTACGGCCTCCACCTGTGTACAACGCGACTTTGGTAGAGCAAGAGAAGCCTAAGGTTCCCGAGTCCGGGGGAGTGGGTTCCCGTTCAAATTGTTCGGAGGCTCACCCAGGCGAACTCGACTACACGTATATGTCTCGTGAAAAACTGTTATCCCAGCACTTCCCACAAGTTTCAGAAATTTTATCCCTTAACCGGAAAGATGCTGCTCCAGAGCTCATTCACATGAACCGCCTGAAATCCTTTTATTCATGGATGTAATTGTGGTCCGATTAATTTTGTCAAATCTTGTTTCTGTTTTATTCTAACTCTTTCCTAGAAGCAAATTTAAATATTAGAATTTTCTAAAACGAATAAATTCCATATCCAAAAAGTATGCTAAATTTGAACCTGTCCGGGGCTCAGGGCTCAGGACACGATTCAGTCCGTGACCATTTTCCAAGTCCTGGTACTATTGTCTTTTTTAGTTAATTTTAGCTCCATAATTTTAGGCATATATACTCATTTTCACTTTAGTTTTAGTTTAGCACTATAACTGTTTTATATTTTATTTTTTGCACTTTCTACGCACCGCTAACTTGTCACAGTTTGCCTACCACCATCAGCCCAGCAATAGCTTTATTTCTAATTTAAGGTACAAGTCTCCGCCATTGATCAATTGTTTCCATGGGTAATGGTTGGCGATTGGCATTGGACCATCTTCCTGCGTCAGAAAGTTCACGGAATATCAAACGGATCTACTTAAGTTTTAAAACAATATTGGTAAGAATTGTTTTTTGATTACTACTATGCTTGGTTGGGGCGCTATGGGTTGGCTGCAGACTGCCCAGGCGTTTTGGTACCTGGTGTAGGTAAAATTTGATTGTCCCAATGTCGTACACTACACCTTTCATTTTTGTGATCAGCATTTTGAAAACTGTGAGGAATTAATTTTCAAGGTTATTTTTAAAAAAAGTGTTTGCTTGGAAAAATCTATTCCAATCCAGTTTTGGTTCAGACAAATTTCTCCGGTGCCAATGTTCATCCTGTTCACCTGGTATTGTGCCGACCTCGGCACAGATTCAATGTTCACCCTGTTCACCTTGTGTTACTGTGCCGACCTCGGCACAAAGCAAAAAGGAGCCCTGGTTACGGGTCAAGACTCCGTTGGAGGATAGCCCCAGAGTCTCTGAACACAATTTGTTAATCGGAATCGACATCGGTCTGCACTCGAAAATTTGTTCGTTGAGGCTCGGATGCCCTCCGCAGCATCTTTACCCTGTACTTACATTTTGCATTTATCTTTCCGGGTCAGTTTTCAATAGCTAGTGGTTCTTCTAAATTGACCTTTTCTTGTACTAAATGTTTTCAAAATTGTAGTGGTGATTCCATTTCTTGGTCTGATGTAATTTTTTGAACTTTACCGGAGTATCTTCGAACTTCTTCGGATGGCATCCGGGGCTTCCCTTACCGGTCTGTCAGGCATGTTAGGCGGTTAGGCATGTTGTGTTTTATACGTACACTCTTATTAACGTTGTTTTACTGTACTTATTGTCCAGCTTTAACCTATAATTTTACCAGTTTTTGTGCTTAATTATTTTCGTTCTGTGTTTTAGGCTCCTATCCACTTTTGGTTGCCGGTATGGGCCTGTCCTTCCCTCCCCTGGACTTTTCTGTGGTATATGTTTTGTAATTTTTGTATTGCGGTTGGGAGGTGTATGGTGTATAAGTTTTGTTTGAAAATTTTTCCATTTTCTTCTATCAAAATTGGACTTTTGCAAGGAAATTGAGGGCGGAACTGGAAAGAGTGATGAGTCGTCGCCTCCTGTGGGTGGGGGGCAGTCGGAAGCTTCGGCTGAAGAACCTCAGTCGGGGAGGGGGGTTCGGATCAGGCGGATCAGCCTGGATGTTCAGCCTGGGGTGACCACGGAGTCAAACTTTTCATGGAATTGCCCAAAACAGCTCTCTCTCTCTAAAACCCGTCGAGGTCTCTGCGGTCGCGTTCCGGCGAGGTCAAGGATTCCTCGACCGGTTCAGATCGGGATCCCGTTTTGTGCAATGCAGCAGCGGCTCATCGTTAATTCAGGCAGGGTGGGATTTTGTGTTGGCCCGAATTGGCTGGGGGGAATCTATGTTTGTGTTACTAACCTCGGGGGGTATTCTTGTGTTTACTCTAGGAATGATTAAGGTACCTGATTGATCTTTTATCTTTAAAATTGAGTTTTCTTTTTATTTCATGACGCTTCAGTTTCCTGTCTTTTGTAAAAAGTTTCTACCTAAATTGTCGTTTGATTCTTTTCGGTCTAAATTATGCAGGTACTAGTTGAGTTTTAAACCTTTTTATTACTTTTTACCTTTTATCTTTCTTTTAAATAAACGATTTACATTTTTCTTAGGCAATAGTACTGGGGACATACAACCTTGTCGCATCCCGGTGGGTCCGTGGTTGCCCGTCGCCTGCGGTCGCCCTCAGGGAGGCCAAGGGTGGGCGGTCAACCCCGGACCGGCATTTTTGACTCCGTAGTTGTATTTCCGTCTTTCTCAGATTTGACACAGTCTGCGGTTGCTGACGGTCGGGCTCAGCCAGGCCAACGGTTGCCGTAGACTCGTGTCTCCCTCTCTCAAAATTAAGTCGGGCCTTGTATTTGCACTGTTGGCCGTAGTGCCTAATATTTACTGTCTTGTTGGGCTGCGGGCCTGAATTTTGGTTGTTACGTAGGTTGTGGCTTTGTTTTGTTGTTATTAGTTTTCTTTGCTATTAATCTGTACACTGTATACTAAATTTCCCTTTCCCTCCCCCCTGTCCTCCTCTGACTGCGAGCGCTTCCCATGTGTCTATTGTTGTTTTGTATGGTTGTATTGTCCCCTGGTCCCGGTACTTTACGGGTGGCCCATGGTTCTATTTGTTCCATCTGGTGTTCGGGTCCTTTGCTTGACGGTGATTTGGTGATACGGTTCTGGGTCTGGACGGATCGCTTGTGCCGAGGGGCACCGGCCCGTATCCCTGGCGGCAGGTCCCCCGACGCTTGTCTGGTGTGGTTCCCTGCCCATGGTTTCCCTGTTGGCCCTATCTTTCTGGTCTTGTGATTTGGAATTTGGACTATTGGAATTTGAACTTTAATCTTAAGTCTATATATTTTGTGATGTTGTGAATGATTACCGGTTATGTCCCTACAGCCTCGCTAGTCCCCCTTCCCCCTTGTCCCTCCTGAGCTCATTTTGTTTTTGTTTGTTTCTACTGTCTTATTTATATTTGTCTTTTTACGATTTAGATTTAATCTTGGTGGGGGAGTTATTGGTCATTGTCGTGGGTTTCGTCCGGCGGTAAAATCTTCTTTAAATTTTCTTAAACTCTTTTCCTATTTCTTTATTTTCCTGAGACTTTCTGTATCGGGGTGGGTGGTGCTCGCTAGCTCGGCATTGCCGTTCTATGCTATGTAGTATTTTATTTTGTTCATTTCGGGTCTTTTCTATTTTTCTAACTGGTGTTTGTTTCTCTTTCTCCTTTCTAATGTGGTGCGAGTTTACTTTGTTTAAAATTTTCTTGTATTCCATGATTGCCATCTTGTTGCCTTACTACCTTGCCATGTCATTCTGTGCAGCTATTTTTGCAACATATATGCTTTATTTTGTATTTGCTTTAAAATCATGGCATTGTTTTGATTCCATTTTGCTATTCGATTGGGGGTTTTGGTTTTCCGGAGTTGTTGGCAACCAACTCCGGAGCTGTTGTATACTCTGTTTGGTTGTCCCGGAGCTCACACTTTTGTTTCTTCTTTCTTCCTTGAATACTCCGGAGCTGTCTGGTTACTTTCGTTTGATTTTTCTTTCTAACAACGTCAGCTTCGGTTGGAAACTTTACTCCGGCCTTGGTCCAGACTTTTTTCATCTTGTTCATCCTACTCCGGAGTCTAATTTCTGCTTTCGTTTGTTGGTGAAAGTTACTCCGGAGCTATTTTTTCTGCTTCTCTATGGTGTTTTCTATCTAAAAACGTTGCTCCGGTGGCCGGATGTGGCATCGGTTGTGTGTTTTGAGGGCTCCGGAGTACCCGTCTCGTTTGTGACCTGCGTCCTCGTCGTTGCTCAAGGGTGTCCTAGCCTTTATCTTTTGTGTGTAGTCGGTGTAGTCCGTGTATATGTTTTGAGTAGTGTTTTCCCGATATGTTTCGGAGTAGTTTTAGCGTGTTTCAGAGCACCCGTGTGTAGTATGTTGGGGCCTGAGTAGTGTTCCCGAGAAGTGCACCTCGAGGGATACGTCAAAATTTTATCTTTTCCGGTGATTCCTAAAATGCGTTTTATCTTTACTAGTAGGTAGGGTACGTAGGTTAATTTGATTTTATTACTAACCCTTGGGCCCTTGACCGCGGCGAGGTCGCGCGTTTCAAAAGAGGGGGTATTCTGTGAAGTATTTCAGTCATTTCGAGAGTCAATTTCATCTGAAATTATAAAAGTGTACGGCTAACTTCACGATAAATTCATATTTTCGTCATTTTCCTTTGAATTTCTAAAATGTAAGGCTAAATTCACGACCGGTCGAACTAAATTATTACTTTTGTGTACGGTCCAAGGCCGGACTAGCTAATTCTCACTTTTGATTCAAAATTCAGGCGCGCACTTCAGATGACTCGGTAGTTTCACACAGGTGGGCGGCTCCTTTTCTAATTCTGTTACGCCTCATTAGTTTCCGGAGTGTAGACGCCAATTTTGGCCTTCTTTTGTCTGGGCAGTGCTTTTGTATTCAAGGTTTGTTAAGTTGTTTGTTGCATTTTAAAAATTGCTCTGGTGCCCTTGTGTTTCTGATCTTTTTGAAATTTTATTGTTGAATTGTTATTCTGTAGAGTTTTGGTGTGATTTTGAAATCGAAGAGTAAACTCGTATTTTGGTAAAGTAAATTCGTATTTTTTAGTTAGCTTGTCTCTTTCTTGCTGTAGGTTAGGGTAATCTGACGTTAGATGTCTTGGCATGCGCACACTCTGTCGAACTCTTGCAATCTTCGAAATCTCCAGAAATTCGCTTGTCGGGGGTCACGCTCTCAGAGCGTACTTTCTACAGGTCTATTTCTGTGATTAAAATTGCTTGTTCAGAGATTTACTCAGTTTAATCTCTACAATAGTATCCATCCATTTGCATATGGGCATGTATTGATTGAATAACTAATTGAATTAAATTACACTTGTATTGATGAAGTATTGTATGCATATGCTTGTTACATAAATAAAGTTATGTTGTGTTACTGAGCGGTCATTTGTCCTCTCCTATACTACTTAGGATTTAAGGCTAGTTAGAATTTCAAGGTCATAGTTGTTACAATCCTTAGGCAGTAAACCACTTCAAAGCTATTTCAATTTAAAAGGCTAATGGTATAGAATTCATTGTAGCTACTAGTGAAGCCAGCAGAAGCCAGAACTATTAGCTAAGTGGTCTGGAACCCGGGTTTTTATACTACTAATAAAGCAGCACAGAATTAAAATCTAAGTGCGCCGCAGGGCGAAAGTTTTTAAGAATTTGAGAAATTTATTAAAATTCTGCTTAATTATCACTCAAAATATGCATATAAACAGCTGAAAAAATTTTCTATGGGAAGGGGCCGGAATGTCAAAGGAGGGGGCCCAAATCGCAAAGGGGGGGAATGGGGGGAGGGGTGCATGCAGACCCCACCCAGACCGACAAAAAACGGGTAGACCCTCTCAGCGGAAAGGAAAAAAGGGCGGACCCTCTCGTCCAAAATGCAAAGAAGGGTAGACCCCTCAGCGATTTTCAGTGAAAATTGCAAGTTTTTTTAGCAAATTTTAGGGATTTTTAAAAAAATTTCTTAAAAATCGCTAAAAATTCTCATTTTTTACTAATTTGGTCAAAAATCTTAAAAGTTCGCTATCGTTGGTAATTTCGGGGCAGACCGGCTTATTTTTAGGCCAAAGTTTATGGGGGGGGCTCACCGAAAATGTTGGGCTTATTTTTGACAAACATTTTTCAAATTTTAACGTTTTTTTGTGCAAAAACTGCCAAAAATCGCTAAAAAATGACTAATTTTAGCTGTTTTTAAGCTAAAATAACGAAAATTTCGTTAAAAATCCGGCGAAGCCGGAAACTTCTTGTAATTTTAGGGTAAAAATGGTAAATTTGGCAATTTTCTGGGTTGTGGGGGGAGGTAGGAATTTATGGTGGGGCTTTTTATGGGGGGACCCATAGTTTCACCAGGGGTGTACCAGGTGTACTCCCCCCAAATTTTTCGACCAACTTGACCCCCCCTCAGATTTTTGGACTATCCCTCCCACCACTTTTGGTTACCCCCCCCCGAACCCCCCAGCACTTTTTGGGGTCAAAAAGTTAACTAAATATTGCTAAAAAATGGTCATTTTTGAAAACTTTTTCTCAAATTTTGGCTTAAAATTAGTTTAAAACGGTGTAAAAACGCCTAAAACAAATAAAAACAAGCCTTCTTTCGGCAAAAAAAGCGTTAAAATACAGAAAATTTTGCGTTTTTAGGCCAGTGTTTTGAATTTTCTGAGGTCCGAATTTTTTGGGGGTACTCCCCATCACATTTCGGGGGTCGACCACCAAATTTCCGAAGTTGACCCCCCCAACCAAAATTTCCGGTGAAACTATGGGGGGAACCTCGATTGGGGAGGAGGTCGCCAAGTGGGGGGTCCACCCCCCCCCCTCTGTAAAAATAAGCCAACCCATAAAATTTCGGATTTTTTCACAGGTAGACCCCTCGCCGAGGTCGGGGTAGCCCCCCCAGAATTAATGTATGATTGCAACCATAGGTGTGGCTGGCGAAAAAAGTAGACGTGGGGGGAGCCCACTCCAGCCATTTTCTCAACCCCCCCCTAAAATTTTTTGGGAGACCTCCATCTTCCAACTGGGCGGGGGGTGGAGGGTTGAGAAAGTGACTGGGGGGGGTACCTCCCCCCCCAGGAGGATAAATTTTTGCGAGAAATACCTGTATTATGGGTATTCTGGCTCATTATTGACCTTATTTTGGACTTAGAAACATGTTGGCAATCAAGATTTCTAATTTAAAAAATGTGAAATGTCAAAATTGCTTCATCGTTGAATGTTCGTTGCATAGTTTCCGTAGTTCTGTAGTTCACGAGGCCACGTATTGATTCTGTAAAACCTATGAGTTTTACCTTATACCTCCACGAAGAATCTTTTAACGAAGAACTTTATTCCTGATCGTTCCTTAGTTTTCTTCCTACTTTGGTTTATTAATATGTCAAAACATAATATTAAGTCTGTCGGTCTGACAGCTTTTGACACATGTACATCATCTCATTTTCTCTAATTTGTCGTAAATTACTCATCTTAAAGTATACTTATATGCACCTTACGTAGTATATTATTCTTGAAGGAACAGCCGCTGGTATTGTAACTGTATGAACGTGAAAGGAAATAAAATTCTATGCAACTATAATTTTCCCATAATGAGCCTAATGTGAGTGCCTCTCCCATACATTGCGCGTCATCGCTCGTACACTTTCCATATAGGCGTAGTGTGAGTGCATTTTCCAAACAGTGCGCGCCATATGGCCCGGAGCCCGCTACAAGGCCCAGACGGTCCGAACCAAAGTCGATGTGAAATTCGAAATCTGATAACTCAGATTTACATACACAAATTTACTTTTTTATACCTTATACCGTTGCAACAATGTTTTGCCCTACTCTGGGCGACTGTGAGAAGAGAGAACAAGCAGACTCATTTAATCACAGAAAACAAGTACTTATATAGGCAGTAAACTAATTTGCATATCACGCAGCATAACAATAACACAGACTAGAGTTTCACTTGAATGTCATTTATGCAGACACTTCATCACCCTTTCTTCCATGGAGGGTTGAAAACCCTAGGCAAATCCAGCCTGGAAGAAATCGGGGACACGTTGGATTCGTTGCTGGCGCTGATGTCCCTGATCATTGGGCTGATGATTCGGAGGCGAATCTGGAGCTGGGACGCCGGCAACGTCTTCCGTTTCAGCAGTGACAGAATCGGTTTGTCATCTTCGATGTTTTCTTCGGACGTGACACGGGCTTTGGTAAGTTTCCTGGCGTGCCATATCTTCCCATTCTCCAGTTGGTAGGTGAATCTACCCTTCCGTCGAATGATTCGCAAAGGCTTGGACCACGAAGATTTTCCCTTCGTAGTCCATGGCAATCGACATCGACCCAATCTCCTGGCACGAGAGTGTTGGACTCTGGCATAATTCGCGGCTTCTTCGGCTTGTGCAGTGTCGGCGGCGTAAGCATCGTCTTCATCTTTCTTCCTCCGTGAAGAACTTCGAATGGTGACAAGCCTGTGATGGAATGTGGCGGACTTCGGTAAGTGACAAGGATTTTCCTGATGCATGACTCTCACGTTGATCCTTCGAGGCATCCAATCTGGAGTCCTTCCTTCATCACTCGGTTGAATCTCTCCACCATTCCATTAGACATAGGATTGTAGACGGCAGTCTTCAAGTGTCTGATGTTTCGCTCCTTGAGGTAGTTTCCAAAACCTCCCGAAATGAATTGTGGCCCATTGTCAGTGACCAATTCGGCAGGATATCCATGGCGAGCAAAGACCAAATCCAAGACTTTGATCACTTCGGCGGTAGTGTAGTTGGAACGTCATCCAACCTCGGGCCATTTGGAAGTGTAGTCCTGGAGCACAAGTACGAATCGTCGATGATATGGAGCAATAGCGAATGGTCCAGCAATGTCCAACGCTGGGCAGGTCCACGGCATCGTCGGCACTTCAGTAGGCTGTACCACTGAAGGTAGCGGCTTAGCTGACTTGTCAGACAGCTGGCAGGATCCACATCGGCTGACCCAATCTTCAGCATCTTTCTGTATTTGTGGCCACCAGTAGGTTTCTCGCAATCGTTGCTTCATCCTGACAACGCCTGGATGACCATCATGTGCTAGGGCAAGCACACGTCTTCTTAGAGTTTCAGGAACAATCAGAACTGTTCCCTTGAAAAGACCGCCGTTGACTTCGGACAAATCATTCCGGACTGGATAGAACGGCTTCAGGTCTGGATCGACCTGATCATTCTTCGTCCATTGGCGTCGCATCTTCCTCAGCACGGGATCAGCTTCGACTTCTTTCTTCAGTTCTCCTGCGGAAATTGCAGCAGAAATGGCCAATGCTGCAACGTAGGCATCGCACCAAGACTCAGGAATGTCTTCAGTCTTCTTCGGTGGCAAAGGCAACCTGGACAAAGCATCAGCAAGAGCGTTGTCCTTGCATGGCTTATACTCGACTGTGTATTCGAATTCCGCCAGACGCAAGTACCACCTGGCAATCCGCAGTGGCTTGTGACCCTTGGCTCCAATCGGCGTATTGAATAGTGAAACCCATAGAAGGTATTTCCACTTCTCACATACCCAAACGACAGCATAGGCTTCCTGTTCTGTCACGGAATATCGTCTCTCGGTAGGTGATAGGCTCCTGGAGGCGTAGGCAATGACGATTTCTCTTCCGTCTTGAATTTGAGAGTGAGCAGCACCCAGTCCAACTGTTGAAGCATCGGTAGTAACGAACGTCGTACTACCTTTCCGGTAGAATCTTAGGACTGGTTTGCTGCAAAGATCTTGGATGATGTTTTTGTAGGCATCATCCATCTCCTGTGTCCACTCCAATTGGGAGAACGAACTTCGCTAAAAAGCTCTCAGCGGCTCTACTCTTGCTGAAAAGTGTGGCAGGAATCTGAAGTAGTAAGTGGCAGCTCCGAGGAATGTCTTCAGTTCCCGAACAGTCTTCGGCTTCGGCATCTGAGCAATCGCTTCGACATTGTCAGCCAAAGGCAGCACTCCTTGATCAGAAAGAGTGTGGCCGACGAAGTCGATCTTGCTCTTGTGCAGGTCCAGCTTCCGTGGTTCCACAGTTGCTCCAACTTCTTCGAGTCTTCTCAGGACCTTGAGCAATCGTTGATCATGAATTTCTTTGGTCGGCCCATGGATGAGGATATCGTCGACCAAAGGAACCACTCCCTGAAACCCGGACAGGATCTGTTCCATTGCCTTCTGGAACACACTGGCAGAGCTTTTGTAGCGCATAGGCAATCGGCAATACTGGAACAATCCGATCGGCGTCAGACATGCAGTGAGGTGACGGCTGTCTTCCTTCAATGGCAGCTAGAAGTAGGCTTTTTGCAAGTCAATCTTGCTGAATATCTTCGACTGGCCAACATCAGTGAGGATTTCTTCTGTAGTTGGTACTGGTCCGCTACCACGGATTGATTGCAATTTCGCATGTCGCAGCACACGCGAACTTCGCCAGATTTCTTCGGTACCAGAACCATTGGATGGACCCATTCAGCGGCTTCGATCTTCTCGATAATACCGGCTGACTCCATCCTCTTCAGTTCTTCGATGGCAGGTTCCATCAATGCCAGTGGAGGTCTTCGCAGCCTCGTTACAGTTGGCTTCGCTCCATCTTTCAATCGGATTCGATGCATGCATCCTTTGAGAGGACCCTAAACAGCTTCGGGAACTTCGCCTGAACATCATCAATCTGACCGATTGAGTTGACCTTTTCTGGGCCATTGGCACGGAGTTGAATCTCCAGAGCTCGGAAAAGGTCCATTCCGAACAGAGGCTTATCGTTGACATTGACCACGATAAGGTTGCTTGAACTGTTCCGGCGACTGACAATGCTGTTCTTCTGTATCCGACTGCTGACAGCTGGCATGGACGCATTCGTGCTCCCGGAAATTCTCTCTTCATCTGCGTCAATGGCAGGATGGATCTGGTGCATCCTGTATCGACGACCATCTGCAGATGTCGAGTGACTCCGGCAATGCTGACTTCGAAGGCTGGAATGATGAGTTCAGTTGAGGCTGCTGAAACCTCAACCTCGGCCTTCAAGATGTCCACTGTCGATGTTGTGGCTGGCTTCGATCTGGACCGTCTTGGCATCGGTGTCTTCTGGAACGCTTTCTTCTGTTGGACTGATGCTCGATAGACAGAGGCTAAATGACCCATTTTACCACAGACATCGCATGACTTCCCCAAAGAAGGGCACCTCGGATCCTTCGAGCGATGACCTGGCTTTCCGCAACAAAAGCAGGTGTGGGCTGATCGATTCTGAGGCTTCCATGGTCTGCCTGGCTTGGATGTGGCGGCATTCTCTGAGGACGAGACTTGAGAACCAGAAATGGCCTTCGCATTCCGGCTAGCCTGTTCCACCTGACGTGCCACTGAGAGAGCCTTCTCCAGTGTCAGGTTGGCTTCCATCAAAAAGTCTCTCCCGGGTTTTCTCCACCAGTTGGAGCTAGAGGTCTTCTCCACCAGTTGATGCCTGATGAGCTCCTCTTCCAGATCCCAGTAGTTGCACGGAACCACGAGACGTCGCAGTTCCGCCATCTATTCATCCACCTTCTGGGTTCCCTGGGCACTTTCCCTGAACTGGACCCGGGCAGCCACCATATTTTCCCTTGGACCGAACTGTTTGGCCAGTCGGTCCACCAGCGTTTGGAAAGAAACCTCAGCCTCCTCTGGATGGATGGCGTAATACATCCGTCGACGTTCCGCACCTAGGCAGTGCAAAAGGACAGCCACCCGTCTGCGGTCAGAAACCTCATCACCTCCTTGGACCCCTGAGGCCCCCCACGTAAGTGTTGAAGGACGGGATCCACTCCTCATGGAACTGGAGGCTCACGCGGTTGAGACAGGAAGGCAGGCGGAGGAGGTAAATGATCCATGGCTCAGCCTTGCGACGGCTTATCGGATTCTTCGGCCTGTGAACGGCCTGGAATACTGACTGTAGGCCTGGAACAGCCCACGGAGCTTCTTTCTTCGTCCTTGCAACGGCCACGGCACAGAGTCTAGATGTGACTCTGGAGTCCTCGACCTGGAACGGTCTTGAGCCTGGCAATGGCTCGGATACCCGTCTTCTTCGGCATTGGAGCGGCCCGAGCACACAGTCTGGCAGTGACTCCGACCTCTTCTTCTTCGGCCCTGTGACGGCCAAGGAACAGAGCCGAGAAGTGACTCTGACCTCGTCTTCTTCGGCCTTGGAACGGCCAAGGAACAGAGCTTGGAAGCAGCTCTGACCTCTTCTTCTTCGGCCTGGAAACGGCCAAGGAACAAAGCCTGGAAGCGGCTTTGACCTCTTCTTCTTCGGCCTTGAAACGGACAGCGCACGGAGTCTGGAAGCGACTCCGACCTCTTATTCGGCCTGGAAACGGCCTTAGCAGAGCAGTCTTTCGTCTTCTTTCTTCGAGCCTGGGGGCGGCTTAGCAGTCTTCAGTCTGCTAGACCTAGCAGTGGCCTGGCAACGTCTGCTTTCTTCGCCTTCTTCGTAGGCAGGCAAACAGTGCGCCAAATGTAGTGCACAAAGATTTTTAAAGATTGTTTTGCTACTACACAAACATTTTTGAAGATTGAATAGCTACTGCACAAAGATTAAAGATTGAGATGCCACTGCACAAAGATTAAAGATTCAAGTTCATAAGTACAAAAGATATTGCACAAAGATTTCAGCACAAATGTGATTCTGCACAACGATTCGGAAAAATGTGTGTGTTGCTGCACAGTTTTCAAAAATGCTGGAGCTATTACACAAAGATTTTTAAAGATTGAGTTGCTACTGCACAAAGATTTTTAAAGATTGAGTTGCTGCTGCACAAAGATTAAAGATTGAGATGCTACTGCACATAGATTATGGATTGAGTTGCTACTGCACAAAGATTTTTAAAGATTGAGTTGCTACTGCACAAAGATTTTTAAAGATTGAGTTGCTGCTGCACAAAGATTAAAGATTGAGATGCTACTGCACAAAGATTATGGATTGAGTTGCTACTGCACAAAGATTTTTAAAAAATTGGGTTGCTGCTGCACAAACATTCAAGATTGAGATGCTACTGCACAACGATTTTTAAAGATTGAATTGCTACTGCACAAAGATTTTTAAAGATTGAATAGCTACTACACAAAGATTAAAGATTGAGATGCTACTGCACAAAGATTATGGATTGAGTTGCTACTGCACCAAGATTTTTAAAGATTGTTTTGCTACTGCACAAAGATTTTTAAAGATTGTTTTGCTACTGCAGAGCTACTGCTACTTGGAAGCACGTCTGACCTCGTCTGCTTCGGCCTTGGAACGGCCAAGGAACAAAACCTGGAAACGGCTTCGCCCTCTTCTTTTTCGGCCTTGGAACGGCCAAGGAACAAAACCTGGAAGCGGCTTTGACCTCTTCTTCTTCGGCCTTGAAACGGACAGGCACGGAGTCTGGAAGCGACTCTGACTTCTTATTCGGCCTGGAAACGGCCTTGGCAGAGCAGTCTTTCAAGCCTGGAGGCGGCTTGAAAGTCTTTTTCTTCGAGCCTGGGGGCGGCTTAGCAGTCTTCAATCTTCTAGGCCTAGCAGTGGTCTGGCAACGTCTGCTTTCGTCGCCTTCTTCGTAGGCAGGCAAACACTGCGCCAAATGTAGTGCACAAAGATTTTTAAAGATTGTTTTGCTACTGCACAAAGATTTTTAAAGATTGTTTTGCTACTGCACAAAGATTTTTAAAGAATGAATAGCTACTGCACAAAGATTATGGATTGAGTTGCTACTGCGCAAAGATTAAAGACTCAGGTTCATTAGTACAAAAGCTGTTGCACAAAGATATCAGCACAAATGTGATTCTGCACAACGATTCGGAAAAATGTGTATGTTGCTGCACAGTTTTCAAAAATGCTGGAGCTACTGCACAAAGATTTTGAAAGATTGAGTTGCTGCTGCTCAAAGATTTTTAATGATTGAGTTGCTGCTGCATAAAGATTTCTAAAGATTGTTTGGTTACTTTTTTGCACAAAGTAGCCGCTGCACAAAGATTTTTAAAGATTCAGATGCTACTGCACAGATTTTTAAAGATTGAATTGTTACTGCACAAAGACTAAAGGTTAAAGTTCATTAGTACAAAAGCTGTTGCACAAATATTCTGCACAACGATTCGGAAAAATGTGTATGTTGCTGCACAGTTTTCAATGCTGGAGCTACTGCACAAAGATTTTTAAAAAATTGGGTTGCTACTGCACAATGATTTTTAAAGATTGAGTTGCTACTGCACAAAGATTAAAGGTTGAGTTGCTACTGCACAACGAATTTTAAAGATTGAGTTGCTGCTGCACAAAGAATTTTAAAGATTGAATTGCTGCTGCGCAAAGATTTGGCTACTGCACAGAGATTTTTAAAGATTGAGATGCTATTGCACAAAGATTGAAGATTGAGTTGCTGCTGCACAAAGATTTTTAAAGATTGAATAGCTGCTGCACTACTGCACAGTCTACACCATCTACAGGCTCAACAGACTTAACAGGTTCAACAGACTCAACAGAGCCAACAGACTCTACACCCTTTACAGACTCAACAGGCTTAAGAAAGTAGAGTAGCAAAAAACAAACAAACAAACATACTGTAGATGTAAAGTCTGTTGAGTGTGTAGAGTCTGTTGATTTTGTAAAGGGCGTTGAGTCTGCTGAAGTTGCTGAGTCTGTTGAGCCCGTAGATGGTGTAGAGTTTGTTGATTCTCAAGAGGGTGTTGACTCTGTTGAACAAGCTGTCTGTTGAGTCTGTAGAGGGTGTAGAGCCTGTCGATCTTGTTGAGTCTGTTGAGTCTGTTAAACTTGTTGAATCTGTTGAGTCTGACGTTGTTGAGCCTGTTGAACTTATAGAGTCTGTTGAGCTGTTGAATCTGTAGCGTTTGTTGAGCCAATTGAATATGTAGAGTCTGTTAAGTCTTTTGAGCTCATCAAGTCTATAGAATGTATTGAGTCTGTTGAATCTGTTGAATCAGTAGAGGCTGTTGAACGACTTGAACGTGTTGAATCTGTAGAGTCTGATAAACTTGCTTTTCCACATTACGTTTGAACTGTTCCAGTTCTTGAACCGTTGAATTTGTTAATTCGGCGACATCTGTTTGTTTACTTTTTTTGTTTTTGGTTGACTCTACTTGTTGGTCTTTTGAGTCCGTTGAGTCTCAGCTCGCGAGCCCTTAGCTAATCCCAGTTATCAAATGTGATGGAAACTATAGGTGCTTTCGGTATGAGAATATGTTGTTAGCTGTGTTGACAGGAAATATATGTACATATCGATTCCGGGTTTCCAAGAATCAAGCCAGTTGCGCTGCTGCTTAGTTTTCAAGCCTAATTTGCATACTCTCCTACAAAATGTCCACCTCAGCTAGCCCTGTGAGAAATGACACACGTATATACGTGCTTACAAAAACAGTGAACACTAATTTTCATTTTATATACGTATTCCTGCTCCAGCAGGAATAACAAGAAGGCCCCCCCCAAAAAGGGGGAATGGTTCTGCAACTGAGCACGAGGTATACTAATGCGCTGATTTTATTTAAAAGATGATTCAGAATTTTGACGCAAAAACAGTTGGACTCAAACCACACCTAACTCGCCGTTTCTGAAAACAAAAATATTTTCGCTAATCTTACCGTAATGCTTACCGCTTAATATTGCATTGTTATAAGAGTTTAGCACCAAGTAGCCATTCTAAAGTGATTCCGTTTTCATAAAGATGATTATAACTAGGATCGGCTTCAAAATAAGGATTGGCAGTAGTATAGTAGGGGCATTTCGAGCAGCAATCCGGGATTGGATTTTTTCATCCCCGTCCCTTACCGCGTTATCACCACCCGTTCGACTTTCCCTGCCACCCCTCTGTGTTCTTCCCCCGGGGCTTGGGACCCGGCGTCGGCCCATTAGTGGGTTTTTGGGGTTTTTATTTTATCTATTTTGTAATTCTGATTTTTTTTGGTTTTTAAAGCGTTCATATACAGCATATCTATAATGTTAGCGTTAACAATTATTTTTCGTAATTTTCATAGCAATTTTAGGATTTAAAACCATTTCTCAAACTTAGACATTAATATAACCTTACTGCTTGGTCCGAATTTAGAGATGTTTTTTTCAATATACAAATCGAGTCTCTTATGTCTCTCTTCACTTGTCTTTGATAGCGTGGGCAGTGGGTATAGTTTCCTCGTTTTCGGAGTAAATTTAGGATTGTGTGCCTCATTAACGTGCTTAGACATGGCTTTGTCACTGTTAAAATCTTTACCACAACTGCAACGATGATATTCTCCAAAGTTACCTATAATGATTTGTAGTAGACCCATCTTCAATTAGTTTAACAATTAACCAATCTAGTTTTTAGCGCACTTAAGAACCGACCGCTCGCGACGACAGATCAAGTCCAACTGACGCGATATCAAAACTTTCACCCCTTATATACTTTTTAAACACTCCCCCTAGTACCCCCTGCTTTCCTAGCAAATCTTGCACTCCTAGTATGCTGCTAGTACCGCCTGTGTTATGGTTCCGTTCTGAGTCACGAACTTACCCCTAGTAGTTACTCCTAGTACCCCCTGTTAATTCACCCAGTTCGTCCTGTCATACTCCTAGTTCTGATACTCTGTTCTACACCCAGTTTTTACCCACACCAACCACACACCTTCACAACACCCAGTTTATACTCCTAGTGCTGACACCCAGTTCTACATCCAGTTATTACCCTTACCAACCAAACACCAGTCGAACATCCTGTTTGTACACCTAGTTCTCCCGGATTCCACACCCAGTAACCTTTCATTACACGCCGGCCCTCTGCGTTCTTCCCCCGGGGCTTGGGACCCGGCGTCGGCCCATTACCGGACACCTACCTACCTAGTCTACCTACGTACCTACCTACACTACTAGTCCGGCCTAATCTACTGTTTTTTGGTATTTTTAGTTTCATTAATTTTTAGTGTTTTCTTTTACAACTTACACACAAATTAACAAATATGTACAGGTAGCCCTAAAGAGGACTGTTGGGATAAGGGGGACAAAGGTGGAGGCGAAGCTTGGTTCCCAGGGTTTGTGCAAGACTGTCAGTAATTGGAATTTGTTTCTGGTCTACCATCCGGAGGTCTACCAAATCGGGTCCTTCTAAAACTCCCAGAAATGGCAATCCAAAATTCCCTCCAAAATTAAATGTCGCCGATCTTCCATCCTCAATTGCTGATTCCGTGGTGAAGTAGCTGGGCGCGCTGTAGTTCCAAACCTCCACTTTGTTACCTTTTACACTGAACCAACACCACCAGTACATTTCGAGAGAGCTCACCGACCATTCACGACGACAGAACACGTCAGACTGATTCAACGTCAATATTTTTCCCTTTATATACATTCGCAGACTGCCTGTTTTTCCAATGGTGCTACAAATTCTATTTATCTCTAACCCGCATCTTGTATTGTAACCGCTTGAGAGGGCTTGTTCTCCTAATAGAATGTAGTAAAGTTCCGACTTCTTGCCCGCTAAGTTCTAATATCCACTTAAGGTAATCCAACTCTTCGAATGGTACAGGAATGATTTTTAATTTTCCGCCATAAGACAAGGTCCGCCATAAGGTCATTCATTCAAGTATCCCAATATATACAATATATGATAGTGCAAAATGGAAACTGCAAATTTTGCACACTAAGAGCAGTTACATAACTGTTATTAAGCTTTCCTTGGGTCTTTTCTCGAATTTATAAATCATCTTTATTCTTTAGACGAGTTAAAATTAACTAAATCCTCAAGAACGGGAAGAGTTCAAAAAGTTCCTTAGCGTTAATCTTCTGCCGTAAAGTACGTGCCCTGTACTTATGCCTATTTAACTTCTGCCTACACGGTGACAAAACTCAAGACTGTATTTATCCCTACACTAATCCTACAAAACTCAAGACTGTACTTATGCTTACATATTAGTCTGGAAAAAGTGAAAACTGTCCTGCCTACAAATACCGTAATCCTGTCTATTAGATATAAAATTATGTTCAATTGTCAACAATTTAATCAACAAGCCATAACGGATCTCTTTAACTTTATCCCCCCCAAACTAAAGTTGGTCAACTTCAAAGGCTTATTGCAAGAGATTAACAGAACTTTATAGCATGATTTATATATCGTTGGAATGCTCAAAATATGCTCTATTTAATGGTGTAAAGCAGTTTCATGTAGCTTGCTGCTACAAAACGTTAAGCTTAAAAGACTGCCAAAAATTGCAGAAAGCGGTAACTTTGATAGTTTGTTAAGCTTAACTTTCTGTAGCAGCAAGCTACAGCAAACTGCTTTACACCATTAAATGGAGCACATCTCGAGCATTCCAACGATATATAGATCATGCTCTAAAGTTCTGTTGATCTCTTGCAATAAGCCTTTGAAATTGACCAACTTTAGTTTGGGGGGATAAAGTTAAAGAGATCCGCCATAACTACTGCTACACTGCTTACATAACTCAATTTTCATTACATACTCAATAACTGCTGCTACTACAGCAGCTACTGCAATTAGTTATTTAATTAGGCCAGTTAATTCTGAAATTAATTTCGTGGTAGGCCTGATATTAGGAATCACTTGAAAAATCGGCAGCCGAAAAATCTATACAACATCTCTAATATACTCAACTCTACTCTACCCTACTCTTTCTTGAAAAGGCTTTATGTCACCTTGATTCCTTGAGTTTCAATACTTAAATTGTCTTGTTACATTGACAGAAATTTTTATTCTTTTGTTTATAAAAGGTCTTAAGCTGGCTTGCACCAGTCGTGTTTAGTTTATTCATGAATAACCCTTAAACTCGTGTTTACTTAAACTCCAGTATAAGTTTAAATTTTAATCATTTGCTCAAGTGGTGTTTAACTGCCGCTTAACTAAACTCGTGTTTAAATTTAAACACGACTTAAACATGACTTGGTCACGTTTTAGTTCCGCAAGCCAATCACAATGATAAATTTGGCCAATAAAAAGTTAGAATTTTAAAACTAAACAGCAGCTAAACGTGAGTTTTAAATGGGACTTCATTTAACAGAACTTTCAATAAACTTAAACCTGACGTTAAACAGGAGGCTATAAAAGAAAAAGAAAGCATCTTTTGCTTCCTCAGCATAAATCAATTATTTTTAAAGTACTTATTTTCAGGGTGATTTAAAGCACTGACAGATTAATGATGAAAAATCAAAGCAACCATTTTTCCGTCAAAAAAGCAAATTTTCAGACGGTACTAATAAAATTACTGTGTTCACAACTTTAATGATGTCTTATTTTTTGTATCCGACGTCAAAAACAGCAAGCAACTGTCATTTTTGCCTTAAACACGACCTTAAACCTGGTCCATCTCAAGTGTAAGTTTCCAGTAGGTGGTGTTTAAATACACAAATTTTAAACTCCAGTTTAAGTTAAACTTGACTGGTGCAAGCCTACTAATGACTAAACACGAGTTTAAACTCAAGTTTAGTTTAAACGGGAGATAAACACGACTGGTGCAAGCCACCGTATTACGGTGGTATTTCTAGGCAGAATGACAGTTCTGATTAATAGTAAAGGTCAAATTGTAGGCGTAAGCTAAATTTGTAGTTTTGATTTGTAGGCAGATGGACAGTTTGGAGTTTTGTTATCGCAAAGCGGTAACTTCAAACAGTAGGCAGAAGTTAAATAGGCATAAGTACAGTAAAGCCAAAGCGTATAGTAGACCGTATATGCCGTATATGTACCCGCTTTACCAGACAACACATCTCCCTCACTAAACCGAGGGACACTGAATCCTTCATTCCCAGGTATGTAATCCCATGTTCACAATTTTTCTAGATAGTTATATATACACAGTCTACACAGTTACATATGTACAAATTTATGTACAATAAAGAGTATTGTACCTAAAAACACAGTTTTCATTTTACATTCTACACTCAAGCAATGTCACAAAAACAGTAGCCGTTTATACATTCACGAATTATTTTTATTTGTTCAGGATCTTTGTTTATCAGCTCGGGCAGATTGCGAAGTATTGGAGCACAAACAAATTTACACTGGAAATCGTTACTGCATTCATCTAAAACAATCAAAATAAATAAGTTAATTCCTTAATTGAAAAAACAACACAAGCGGACGCTAACTAAACAAACTCACAAAAGTTATTATTAAACAAAAAGTTTGGATCTCTTTAACTATTCCCCCAACTTGTTTGGGGGGGAGGAATAATTAAATTGATATAATATCTGTTAAGATGTGTTTAAAGGTTGAAATAAAGGTAATAGAAATTATCTGGGTGATTCTGACGTACCTATCTGAACGAAAAATAAAATAATCTCCCATTTCTTTATGTTCAAACTAAAAATATTTATTTTAAAATTATTTATTAGCTCAAGCTAATTCTTAAATTTAGTATGCACAATGAACTAATGCAAACTTAAATAATTCATGAACATTAAAAATTAAATATTTTAAAAATTTAAGACTATTAAAATCAAACTTTTTTGAAATTTTTTGAAAATTTAAGGTTTTTAGTTGCATACCAATTTATTATAAGCATCTGTTGTCAGTTTCATTTTGCGTATATTGCACTTGCGGTTACTAAAATACGAGTTTATGTACAGTTTCCAAATTTGGGGGGAATAGTTAAATTGGGTCTTTTTGGGTAGGGGGAGGAAGAGTTAGTAAGAAATTGAAGTATAAACGGGTGTCCAATTTTTCAACGGTCAATACCGTTGCCGTTGCCAGCCGGCTTCTCCGTTTAGCTTGGGTCTCTGACTGCTCTACAGCTGCTTTGCGTTTGCTATTTTGTATCCTCACCCTAAAGTGTCAATATTTGTTAAACTTGTAGGTATGATCCAACGTGGTTCTATCCAGTATCAGCGGCATTAGTTTCCTCTTGTGAAAAACCTTTCTTGTGATTGATTCACTAGTCCGACAAACAGATAATTTTCGCAGTATTGAATTTGTATCGTTTACAACTATCGAATGACAGGAATCCATCGTTAACTCCCAGTGGGAAATTAAAATTATTATTATCAGGAATCTCATATCACACACTATATCAAAGAGCAAGAGGAAACTAATGATGTTGCAAGAAACTAAATCGGACACTCCAGCAAACAAAGTTAGCTATGATTATGAATCACTTTTCAACACGGTGTTACAAAACAGAAAACGCCTTGGAGCCTTTTCAAAGAAAGAATAGAGTAGAGTTAAAATAAAAAATTTTGAACTTCCTTAACTCCATTCAAGCGGGATTCGCTCTCCAACAGAATCAAATTTAAGTCTACTTAGGGGGGGTCGCTTTGGTCCAAAATCGATAGTCACTGACTTCGCCAATCCCTACAAAAAGCTTCATATTGTAGATATGTTCTCAAAACAAGACAAAATATTTGAGTTCGAAATCAAACTGCCAGAATTATTCAGGATAAAACCACCAAACGTGAAACGTTTTGTGAGCAAAAATTATAGTTCTTATGTACAAAATTCATTATAAGGAGTTTAAAGGCGAGTGTAAAACTAAAAGAATGCTTAATATGCACGCCACAGAGTGCAACAATACGTCGTTTTTGTATCTTACAAATCGCACAGAATAAGAGAAACACTACGGTAGGTCCTGTTTTTTATAATCCAAAAAAGCCGATTTTCTAAAATTCTATTTCAAAACTTCCTTAAAAGTCCAACTTTCAATGGAATTGCACAAAAGTAGTTCGCGCCTAGCGGCACTCTACAGTATGTCCATAAAATGTTTCTTTTATACAGCAAAATTTTTTTCAAAACAGTCTTTTTAGCCTAACTGTTTCGTTTTCCTATGTTTAACACATGTCGCCTTTGATAGGCTCTACAGGACAATAAGAGCAATATTATGAAAAGCCCTTGTTTCTCGGATCCATTAGAGTACAAAATATGTAAAAATAATCGAAACATCAGCCAGAAAGCGACCACCTCCTTAACTTTCCTGTAAAGACCCTAGTGTTCAGTTCAGGCACTCAATGTGTGTTTAAACAAGATTTTAGCAAAACACAATTAGGCGGTTAACTTACAGTTCAAAGTTGTAGGTTTTTCAGTCGTTGTACGCTTAACCCAGCGAACTATTTTCTCGATGGGTACTGGTGTGGTTGTAGTTGTTGTTGTTGTTGGAGGTTGCGTTGTCTTCGGTTTCTTTCTAGGAGCTTTATTCTTAGGTTTTTGGGTGGTTGTCTGCACAGTTGTAGTGGTAGTAGTTGTTGGAGGTTCGACTGTCCCAGCCTTCACCAGATTAACATTTGAATACATTTTTTCGCAAAGCAGGATGTAGCCATCTTCTACCACACTCTCGCCAATGAATACTTGCTGTTTACCCGGTGTTTCACATGCTAAAATAGCACACACAACAGTCATATATATATATAGGGTAAAACCGGGCGATAAGGGACAGCAAATTTTTCCGGCTAATAAGGGACACCATTTTGAAAACACTGCTGCTAGTGCGTTGTTGGCCAACTACTATCATTTTTTAGACACGTAACTGAGCACGTGACGAACTTTGCAATGAATTTTGAATGACGAAAATCCGCCCAACCAATCAAAAATTATTCGCTCTTCTTTTTTCTGTCCCTTATTACCTTCACGAAAAATGTGTCCCTTATTACCCGGTTTTACGCTATATATATATATATATATATATATATATATATATATATATATATATATATATATATATATATATATATATATATATATATATATATATATATATATATATATATATATAATATTGCTATATATATACACTATATATATGTATGTATGTATGTATGTATGTATGTATGTATGTATTCAAATATATATACATACATATAAAGCTGCAAATGTTCGGCATACTTAACAGAGTCAAGATTGAGCTTTTAGCTTGTTTAAAAAGGAGCAGTACTCTGACTGAGGAACTAAGGATGCACCATATGAGAAAAAGGTAAGCCACTAGAGGACTTCTCGCCTTTGCATTGCGTAACGGTCCTCCGACGACTACAATGCGCTAATGATTCCCGTTCGGTGAGGAGGGGAAGACAACTATATCCTCTCTACGTTTTGGAGGGGGTGGGGTCGCCGAAATGGCTCCCGTTTGAGGGAGGTTACCAAGAAGGCTTAGATTGGCTAAATCCCAGTTGGGTACCCTTTTTAGTAAGCTGAAACTACCGTAATCCCTTGCTATAAATTCCTCTCAACCCGGGAGAGGTTTTCTATCTATTGACTGGCTGTTGACGAGCGACGAGTCCTAAACGGAAACCACTTTTTGTGATCTTCACTCAAACAGGGAGAGGGAATGTTTGTCGATCCCCCTCCCAAATGTGGGAACATTCGCGAATTGTGGTTGGACCACCGTTACGCAATGGACTGAAGAAAAACCTTCCAGTGGATTAATCTCGATGTCTAACCCAAGAAGGCACCCAAGTGCAATTAATTAATGACAGGATTAATAAATTTTAATCCTTTTAACCCCAAATTATATATGTTTTCTAAATGCGGATTAATTTTACATAAGTCATAAAACAAAAAATCTGAAAGTAGGTGTGTTCCTTTTTTATTTTCTGGTTCTGGTTAGTACATATCTGCCGATATTAATGCGGCGATGTGAGCCTCAAAAACTGAATGTCAAAGGTTCGTTAATGAGAATGTCGAAATAAAGGTTGCTCGCAAATCCTCAGCAAGTTCTAATTTAATCACTTAAAGACTAAATTGGTCAGCTACTTAAACAACAGATGCTTTACAATTTAGAGAGTAGGCCCATAAATTCCGATAATTATCGAAGTCACTTCAAAAGTTAAAGGCTTTATGTCCTTTATTCTGCCAAAAACGCAGCACAACTTGGCCCATAATATTCTATTCTAGTCCCACAACTTATTGCTTTTACCTGTAATGATGGGTATTCCTTCTGCATTACAGACCCAAACAAAACCACCCATCAGCCATGCGCCGGTTGTACTTTCGCAGGCAAACGTAGAAGAAAATTGAAACACACTAATCAAAATGAGAGCAAACATACTGCCGCATTAAATTTAGAAAATTTTAAAATGAAGTAATGGTCTCCTTGCTGGGTCTTATAAGGCTTATAGTTCGGCAAGCATTAAACTGTTAATGTACTGTTATAACATCGGTATGCATTCCTTACACAACAGTTTACTTAACTTATGCCCAAAACAAGTTAAAATTTCATGGACAGCTAGTCAAGCATAGGCAAGGGAACTCACCCGTTGAAGTTTTAGCAATTTTAGATGCTTCGTTGATTCCAGTTATAAACTTGGAAGTAATTACTTAATAAAAAACGAACGAAAAGAACGCTTTTATCATAGATGCTTTTTCTGATCACAAGTTTTCAGTTTATATTAGTTTTTAAATTACAGATGCAGAGGCAAAACTCAAAACAATCCTTTTCATCCAATTTAAAATGCATAAACAGGATGGCAGAAGCTACGCATTTATCGCGTCGACGTTTCTTAAACTCAATTTCGTATTCAATTCTAAGATATTTTAGCTGTTCAAGAACGGAAACAGAAACCGGTTTCCTGTTCAATCTAACTATAATCTAGGCGGAAATACAAAGGTAGAAAACTTTTTAACTGTTGTAAGAGTTAAAAAACAAGTACATCCTAACCACCATCCAAAATTAATTGTTAGAAATGTTAAGTGTTACAAAGGTGAAGCGATGTAAGACAACTTTAATTGCAAAAGAAACTTCCATTTTAAAAAATTGAGCAATTACATGCAACATTCTACGATCACATTTTGAACGAATCCTTATTATTATAACGTTTACTCATAGTAGTTTTTACTTTTAATAATGACTGACTTTTTACTTAAACTGACTGGACAACAGCTAAATACATCCTGACATGTTGTTTACCTGCCAGCCTGTGACCAAGACTGAATCCATAAGCTGGCCAACAATTGCCTTCAAAAGTGTCAAATGTATCAATATAGCTCATATTTTGATTAGGCCTGCCGGCCGTTTTTAGGCCACTGTTGTGAGAGGTTCTCTATCAAAACGGCTAGGCTGTCGTCTACCGACGAAACGTCTACTTACGAAATGTCTAATTTTTTTAAAAATTGTGTCATACGTTCAAAACGTGGTTTTGGTTCTATACTTGTAATTTCTGAAAAATATGTGCAAATTTTTCGAGAGCAATTTTGAAATCATCTGTAATAAAAATGAATATTTTGTCATGTGGATTTGTTCAATAAAAGATCATATTTGTATTTCAATCCAAATCGGCCGGCGTGCCAACCAATGAACGCATTTAGGACACTACATTACCAGAAAACGACGTCTTTGAACAATCTATCCGAGTAATAAGCGGCTTCCAAAATAAACCAAAAAAGGTTAAATATGTGATGAATAGTTTCGGTTTCTTATGGAGTTTCGATCTTGGATTCTGCTGGAAAACGGAATGGAATCTATGGAATGAATGTGTCTGATTGCCATTGTCTTTGCATCTTTAATTATTGCCGTAGTTAAGACATGAATTAATGGGGAAATTAACAACAATGAAGTTTCATGCTTAAGTTGGGTTGTTTCGAGCTGCAGTTAACTTTTACTAATCATGCTGTTGCGGGACAGCTAGGTAGAGGCCCGTTGGGTGCCGCTCCCCAGGCGGATTGGCAGGTGTAGAACGACTGTCAATGATTAGTGCAGAGCACGGTCCACTCATTAATTTAAGTTAATTAAAGGGATTCTGCTATTATGGCCAAAACAACCCAACATGGTCAGGAAAAGGGCCAGTGTTCACTCACTGTACGTCGAAATGCTATCAAACTTTGTTACATCTGGATAGATTAAAACCTGCTCTTACGATTTATAAAAGAAAAACAACCTATTCTGTGGCTCGTTTTAATTTCACAAGCCATTTTCGTACTTCATATGGAGCTTGCCAAAGTTACTTTCAAGTTTCGACCATATCATTAGTTTTTGCTTAATTACTCGTTAATCAACATAATTAATTAGTATAACTTTTATATTATTAAAATCAGTAAGCTTTGCTCTTTCAGAATATTCAAAAATATTTACCCTTTCTGTGGTTCGTTTTTATTTTACAAGCTGATTTGTAAGCCACATACTGAAGTTCAAATGGGCCTCCAGACTTGGATGGTCATAGTGTCTTTAATTAAAAGTTTCATATTAATTAACATCAATAATGAGGTTAAAACTTTTATAAATAAACTTAGCAGGTCTTCCTCTTTAAAATAAACACAAAATAATGGGTGCTTCGGTGGTTCGATTTTGAGTTATGCCAGATTTTCTGACCCAACCGGGAGCACTCGGCTTGTCCCTCAAGTATTGTGATTATTAATAGTTTAAACTTCATTTTAAGCTTAATTAAAGTTTATGTTTGATTAAGTTAATCCATATTTTAGCTAATTAATTAATGAAAGTTAAGTTAATTAAGTTTGAAGTTTAATTAATTTAGTTTTTATTGGTTTTAAAGCAAAAGGGAAGCTCGGCTTGCCCTTTCACTGAACTTAACTAGTTTTTGCTTATGTGGAATATCAGTCAGTCAAACGTGTTAAGCCTAAGTATAAGGATCTTAAAATTGTAGTAATTCTCTAAATTCTACAGTACCTCTACAGTATTTTACAGTAATCTTATAGATTTCACAAGTATCGTTACAGTAGGTCTACAATAGTCTGTTTTACAGTGTGAAGTTGGTAGTACATGCGTAGAAACGGTTATACTGTAGTTTTGTGATGTAGTTACGATAAGAAAACTAATATTTAAAACGACAGATGTTCAAAATCATACTCTTATTTGACAAACAATCAATCTTTCTCCACTAGTGTGTACGGTTAGCTTTTATCGATTGACTGTCGTTATATAAGGCCTGTTCAAAACCAGTTTGACGCAGTTTATGTGGGACTTTCCTGTAGTGGGGGTGTGACTCTGTCCTAAGTGTATCCGCCATTATTTGTATTTTGATTGACTGTGTAAAATATCACTTGGGTATTTGAACTGACCAGGTTTTTATTTTGATGTTTGATTAGTTTGGTGCAGATAATTGCGAGTTTTGAGTAAAACCTAATTTTTGTGTACCATTTTATATACCGTAGGCTGGAGGAGAATTAGGGTTTAGGATTAGTTTTTAACATCACACACCTTAGACTCGAACTTAGCAACTTCGTAAACTCACGCGAAAAGTCTTTACTGTCAAATATTATAATCGAGCAGACCAAAACTTCACAATGTGGCGACCGTGACAGAGGTAGATGTTAAAAACTTTTTCTTCGAATTATTCTCCTCCAATCACTCGTGCTGTTGCAAAACGTCAAAAAGACGTCGTTTTGCTTTTTGAAGAATTACCAAATTGTGAAATTTCTCAAATTTCGCAAAGTTCTGATATAATGGCGGATCCGAATTTTTCGGGAGTAGCTAGGTCGGGGGGCCGTGGTCGGGGGGTTAGGCAGCCAGACCCCCACCCCCAAATTCTTATTGGGAGGCCTCTGACGGGTATTGGGCGGGGGACCCCAAGATCCCAACCTCCCCAGAAATCTGCAGTGTGGCGGGGAACCGCCCAAAATTCTACTCTCCAGCAAAATGGGGGGAACGTTGCTACCCAGTCGTCAGGTACGGGTGGGGTTAGGTCGCCCCAGCTAAATACAGATTGGTTGAGGGGGGTACCTCCACTTTTGGTCATGGGCGTGATCCTCCCCAAAATCATGTTGGGGGGGTTGGGGGTTCTTTTGGGAATCTCCTGTCGTCGGCTTATGGGGGGCCTCGCTTGGATTTGGGGGGTCTCAGATGCGCAGATTTCCTCCCCCCCTCCTCCTCGCGTTCATGTCACCTCAGACTCCCCAGTCCCGGAATCGGGAGAAACTTCAGTAAAAATTTTGGAGGGTGCGTCGAGTAGTTCAGCGGGCGGATGTGATTCGCCCCAAGGCACGGAGTCGGTTGCTGGGAGCTCGGGGGGAGACCCCGCCCGGCCCGACGTCCGTACACAGAAAAAGCTTCCGGATTTGGATGCTTACCTAGATATGGCCCTTGAACGGGGGGAGGGTGATCTCTACGACGTTTTACAGGAATTTTTTGACCAAAAATGTAAAAATCGGGGACTCCCATTAATTTCGGTGGCGGAATTGTACCGCTACGAAAAAGGTGAGGACACCCACCCTCAGTCTCGGGGGGGGCGACCTTGTAGAGACTGGGAGTGGGCGTCAGACTCCCTCCGAAGAGCTCATCCAGTTGGCAGACTCGGACACCCCTGAAAGAGGTCACACGCCTCCAACTTCCACAGCTCTGCCTCAGCCGCAGGAACAACAACAGGACCCTCCGGCACAACCTTCAGATGGACAGGGTTCGGCTACACAGGATCCCTCAACAGCACTTGGCACAGAAGTGGCTTCCGGAACGTGGGGTCAGGCGGAAGGATTCGTCTGGTGCCTCCCGTGTCAACAGTTCCCGCAGGGTACGTATATGCGAGTTCTCCAGCCGGGTGGGACAGATCCCCAGGAGGGTTCCGGGAGTCAAAAATCGGGCCCTCAGCTAGTTTACGATCCTAACTCGAACCAGTATTTTGTGTTTAATTATGAGGGTTACCCAGCTTTTCCGTTGGTTTCAAATGGGGGGCCCCGGGGTCCCCTCCGGAGCAACAAAATTGCTCAGCAAATGCAGCAAACTCGTCCGGCTCCGGCGGAGGTGCTCAGCCACCCCTAAATTCTGGTTCAGGTGCGAGTGGGACTGTCGGGGGGGTTCCTCAACAACAAACCAATCAAGTGGCTTCTTGCCCGGCTCAGTCCCAGCCAACCGCGCCAGTGACAACCTCAAATACCGCGAGTCCAGTCCTCCAACCTCCTCCGCTCACCCCTCCGGCCCTAGGACCGGCTCGGCCAGAGTCCGGACTCTACTACACGCCCAGGCAGGGTAGGATCTCCTCTTCAGCATCTAAACATCCGACGCCATCTACAATGCAGGCTAACGCTAACGCTAACGGCCCACCCCCTCTGCAAATCAGACCCTAGTAACCCCCTCGCCAATCAGTACCTAGTTGAAACGAGGGTACGCTCACTCGCTCTATGTTTATGTGCTTCAGCTCGAAAAGTGCGTGCGCGTATTTTGTACCTGCTTCGAGCTGTAGAACACAAACATAGCGCACAAAATTCGTTGAAGTGATGGGTCTAATGGGCGGGGGGGGGGTCAGCCGTTAGCGAGCAGAGCAGTGTTTGCTATGATAACGTAGAGTGTTCCTAGTACTCTTGTACATATAACCTGGATCTGGGTTCATGAGTGTAGTGTGTGTCCATCTCCGAGTTGTAAGCGGGCCGCGGGTATTGGAAATTGTACCTACCCGCAGGCCCGCGCGGGTATATTTAGCGGTTTTTGCCTTGAATATGAATAACTCGCTAAAATCATTTAGACCAAAAGCGTAATAGGAAACAAATTCAAAGACTTAACCCACATTTCTTCGGAAATTTGTCTCTATGCGGCTTCTCGTTCTTTAATTACTGATTTTTTTCTATGACATTATTTAAACTCATTATTACGCTTTCTTGCTGTAAAATGTGATTCACGAAAGTCAGGTATGATTTCATCTGGAACTTTTAGAGCAAGCTTTCCTAAGCGCTCAAGCTTTGCTTTAATCAAGCTTAAACCGTAGGTGCACCGTGCACATTTTGTGTCACTAACAGTCCAGTCAGGAGGCTTAAGAAAAATTAGTGTTCGACATAGGATCCAGTCCAGACGTCATTTTCAAAGGTTCACATTTTGCGTTTGGGTGATGCTGCGGAAACCATTCGTTTGGGCATAACATAACCCTTTTTGACTTAATAATGTAGGCTGTTTTATGTAAGAAGTTTCTTCCAAGTTTGAACATTTTTGTGAACCGTAAGAAATTGACTCTGGACCAGTGGACCTAACCCGTCTGGGTCCGGCTCCTGGTACAGCTGGAGACTCTCGCAGGTTCCAGGACTAGCTGGTCTCTGAATGACTAAAGTTTGTCAATGTAGGGTACCAGGGCCCTCGGGTGCCCATATTAGATGTTCTGGCTAATCAAAGCTAATTTCATAAACTTTGGAAATTTACAACTGTAGTTTCAAAAACAAATGTGTTTTTCTGTATACGTATACCCAAAGAAGCCCTGCATTAAATTTCGAACGTTTTTTGCACATCTTCTGTGCTGTTGGTTATGATTGTTAATCATTCAGTTTAAATCAATAAAAGCATGTTACTACCACTTTTATTTTGTTCAAAATCTAGTAGTCAGGGTCCACAAACAAAAGCTGAAAAATCATGTTTTGCAATTTATACACAGCGCAGTTGTAAAATGGATGAGCTAGTATTCAAAGCACAAAATTAATAAAAATTAAACACTTCCAGCCCAAAATGTACTTGAAAACATGGTAACTACTTCCAAACATTACAAAAATCATATTAGAAATGGGGAAACCGAAATGCTTTGCGAGTATTTTGCTGGTACCTTGTGAGTAGTATAGTGCGAGTTTTTCGAGCCCCCACTCCCAATCCCAAATTTTCACTCCGACTCCCTCCCACCCCTTGAGCATAGGTTTGCACTGTATGACGTCACCAACCTTTCGCCCTCTTTTCCTTGTGGTCTTCACCCTTGTTCCTTCCTCACCACTCCTCTGAGTTCTTCCCCCGGGGCTTGGGACCCGGCGTCGGCCCATTTGTGGTTTTTTTGGGTTTCTATTTTTTATTTTTTTGTTTTTTCTAAAGCACTTATACACAGCACTCCTATATACAATATATACAGTAGTCCTTAAGAGGACTGTTGGGATAAAATAGGTATATACAAATACAACAATCATATATCCAAAGGCATTGTACTCACCCCATCTGCTAGCACTTTCCTTTTTGGGTATAGATAGGGAAGGGCGTCTTTAGTTTGAAAGTATTGTATCCTTTTGTTCTCTATATTCCTGAGTCCCCGATTTTCTCCAGATTTTGTATTTCCCGTTTGTAGAACGTCTTTGAAATCTTCAGGGCCATACTTATTTAGGGTTTTACTTACACCTTTATGGGAGACCTTATTCGTCTTTCCCCAAGCTAGGTAAGTCTTACTACAGAGGGCAATTATGCCATCACCGGTCCATTCCTCCTTGAATAGTCCAGGTATTCTTTTTTGACTAGGGTCTAGGACAAAGAAATCCTTGAGAGCCTTATTTCATTGTTTTTCATTTCTAATAGGAACACAGTCATTTAAGTTTTTGGAAGAGCAGGCGAAATAAAGGGAGTCGGTGTCCATTTGACAAAGTTGGAAAGTTTCGGGCCACAAATTGGGTTTCAGGCAGTCATCGTAGAATTGTAGCATCCTTAATTTGGCGTACTGATAGACAAAGAACCCCACTAACTCCGGAAGGCGGTAAACAATTTTAGATTTTGCTGATTGAACCTCGTAGACCCCATTTCCCAGATCATCCAGTCTCCTAAATCTCCACCCATTGACTTCTCTACTGGCTCCTGACCTCTGACAATATTTCACATCCTGGTGTTTTTCTAGATTTGTAATAGTTCGACCATAGTAAGAATTTCCTAAAAGCTTGAACATTTCCCCTTTGAGTGCTAGATCCGGGTCGGAATCAGCTGCAGAACGATGGTAAGTAACTTCATCTCCCAGTTCTTTGAAACAAGCTTTAGGTTTGAACTCAATTGCCTGATATATCTTAGTAATTTTTAGCCCGTGTTTTAGATACCACTTAATTAGAGGAGTAGCCACAAGAATTTTCGTTCCAAAGTAGCTTCCAATTAAACCCCTTCTAGGCTGAACCATTAACTCATTCAATTCGCAAAACGTTCTCATATGGTCCCCGATGTCTTCCTTAGTAATTTCTACATTTTTGAAAATGGGGGTCATCTCTGCAAAATGTTCTTTCTTTTCCTCAGGGACCTCAATATCCACCTCAACTAATCCGAAAAACCTATTAGCTTGAATTTGGGTAACTAGTTGGGCGAAAGTTAAAATAGATCGTTTCTTGGGGAGATTGAAGTGTTCATCCATGAATTGTTGCATATCTGGGGAATCCTTTAGGTCCTTATCAAATTCGCATTCCCACTTTTCTATAAGATCGAAACCCCCATCCTTAATTGCCTGGGAGACTCTTTCGGTTCTTTCCCTTCGTTTAGTTCGATCTTCTTGATCCTGATTTCTGTCTAATTGGCAGCCATGTCCGTGGAAATAGCACCCATGAAATTGTAGGACTAGATTCTTCTCCGAGACCGACCCATCAACTTTTGATTTTCCTATCCTTGTTTGACCACCATTGTAAGCGTGCTCAACTCGAACCCCTAAAGCCTTTGCCATATACTCCAGCCACATAGCTTCCTTGCGCCCTTTAGGAGTAAATTTTTGATTAGACAAGACTTTATAAGGTTCATGTCAAACTTTCCTGAATTGAATCCTAATGTGGGTACAGCCTTGAGCCATTCTTCAAATTCGGTTAAGAGTTTTTCGTGCTCAGCTAAACCGGAAAGGGTAGGCTCGTAGATTTCCCTAAGAACTTCGTATGCCTTATCAGCGATTTCTTCCATGTAGTCCTTCATTCGGACAACCAAATCGTAGGGATCCCCAGTAGTTATTATACAATTCGGAGCTTCGTAACCTGGCACATTTGAGGCTACAGATACTGAAGCTGCAATAAGTTCTTGTTCGTATATCAATTTGGGACCGCTTTTCTTATCAGTTGGCTTAAACATACACTCGAAATCGTAAGCAATTCTAAAGGGGTAGTACCATTCAGGCACCGGAATTCCTAGTTCACTAATTTTTTGTAGAATAGTTTTTGTAGGCCCAACACCTCCACCTGGGAAAATATGCTTGATACCAACCTCACAACTTTTAGTATGTCGCATGAAATTAAAGTGTTTGAAACAGTTTGTCGCAATTGGAGCATTTCCAGGTAAGTGTGAACTTATTTAAATTTTTGATGAAGGAGAAATGATTTTCACAAATATTAACAGCCATTTTTCTAGAATGTTTTCCCAAAGGCCTTCGAATAAGCTTAGCTGCCAAATCTGTGGCCTGTTGATCTCGTTCGTGATTTCTAATTAAAAGTTCGTTAAGATCTTCAGGCTCCTCATCCGCTTCCTCAACTGTAGGCCCTAGTTCGTAAACTGTAATCGATATATAAAATTTTTCTTCTAATTCATCCAGATCCTCAAGGCAGACCCCATTAAACTCTTCACCAGGTTGTACCCATTGCTCAATTAACTCATTGGTTCTTTGTTCTAGAAACCTTAAACGACTTCCAAATGCCAATGCTAAGCATCTGAATATACATTTCTCGTCTTGATAGGCTCGCCCAGTATGTTTATTAGTGACTAACGCGTTAAGTCCTCGATTGTTTTTAACATAATCGGGTAGATACCTGGCTTCGCCCACAGGATAGGAGATAAGTTTATTAATATAGAAGCAAACATTTGTGATTTGGAGGACCGTCCATTTGGTGTTTGGACGTTGCTGCCTAACCCACTCTAGGATGTCTTCCCTGTCTAATTCTTAAAAAATTTTTCCAAGATCACCTTCATTTGAAATGTGGATAGGCTAATCGAAGTACCGGCTGTTTCCGGAGGGGTAATAGTATCTGAGTTCCTCGTCTTCGATATTCCTAAGAACGAATCCAAATGAAAGATTAAATTTGTATTGCCACCTTTGTAGCTTGAAAATTATTTTAATCAACTCTTTAATCTGAGACGTACTGTCTATTCTAAAGTTGTATCTGTTTTGGATACCAGAAGAAACAAAATAGCGAGTTCTAATTCTGCTCCAATGTTCTCTATAAATTTGTGCTAGGTCTTCGGGAAGATCCTTCCCAATACTCCTAGTTAATTTTGGGGCATCCTCTGTTGGGAGATTGGAAAAGTGGGTCTGCCTAAGAGTTCTCGGATCCTGGATTTTTGGGGCTTCTCGGTGCGTTCTCAAATGGCCCTGGAAACCTTTATATGTCCTGTATTTGAAGCCGCATTTTCGGCATTCATAGGACGGAGCTTCGTTGGGGTGGAATTTTTTGAAATGTCGGGTCATATTATGTTTTTCGGTAAACGACTTCTCACACTTCGGGCAATGGAATAAGGGTCTAGAAGAATGGGTGGCCTTGTGCTTTCGTAACTCAGACAATCTGGGAAATGTATCTCTGCATGTGGGGCAGACGTGGGAAGTGCTAGTAGATTGGACTAGAGGGTTCTGTGGAAGGGTTTGGGCATACGTCCAAAATTCGTCGTTCCCGATTACAGTTTTGCCGTCCCACTCAGACTTTATAAGGGAAATAGCTTGGTCCCTAAGGGCATGGGTAATTCGAGGATTGCCCTTCCAAACACCAGTTGCAATTGCAGAATTCAAATTAGAAATAGCAGACATATTTCTAAACAATGCCTTTATTAACTTTCAAATTCCTGCTTTTATTACAACAATCCCTTTTAACTTTTCGCTTTTATGTACCTTATTGCTTATATATATTCGCTGCTTTTATGTATAGGTTTATATGTCCGTTGCCAAGTAAGATCTCCCTGCTTTTATGAACTTTGTATTTATGTACCTTATAATTTAAAATGAAATTTGCCCTTTTATGTACTTCACCTTTTTCTATAACTTTTTGTTTGGCAAATTCTTCAATAATTCTTTGGCAAAAGCAGCAGGGGTTTCTCAAAAACAGGTCAGAGGATGGCTCAGCAAGCAGTATACCAACTCTGTCCACAAACCAATTAAGCGAAAGTATGCCCACCTTAGTTATATATTCCATGATATAGATGAGCAGTGGCAAATTGACTTAGCAGACATGGCAAACTTAGCTGATTACCGCTTACAAAATGACGATTACCACTTTCTACTCACCTCACCGGCTTCAGCAAGTACGCCTGGGTAGAGCCCGTAAAAGGCAAATCGGGGGCTGACATCACAGCGGCGTTTGAAAACATTCTAGCTCAGGGACGCAAACCCCAGAAAGTGTTAAGTGACAGAGGGAAAGAGTTTCAGAATAAAAAGTTCCAAAATTTACTAAAATCAAAGGACATTCGCTACTACACCTGCAATAACCCAGACATTAAATGTAGCATAGTTGAACGTTTTAACAGAACCCTGAAGACAAAAATATGGAAGTACTTTACACGAACAAGGACCTACAGGTACCTAGACGTCCTTCAGAGTTTCGTAAGTGGTTATAACAATTCACAGCACCGTACAATTAAAATGACTCCAACTGAGGCTTCTAAGCAAGAGAATGAGGGGAAGGTAAGAGAGATCTTTCTAGGTACGCATTCTAAGTTGAAAAAGCAGTTTAAAATAGGTGATATCGTTCGAATAAGTAAGACTAAAGGGAGATTTGAGAAAGGCTATCTACCAAATTGGTCCGAGGAACTTTTCAAAATAAAGGCAATTCACCCTAGCGGAATGTACGAACTTGAAGACCTAGCCGAAGAGCCAATTCAGGGTCTATTCTATCCCGAGGAGTTACAAAAAGTAGATAAACCAGACTCTTATTGGGTTGAGAAGATAATAAAAACTAGAAAAAGGGGCAGGAAAAAAGAGTATTTTGTCAAGTGGCTAGGCTATCCAGAAAAATTTAATAGTTGGATATCTGAAGATGACGGATTTCTATATGTTCCTCCCCAGTAATACGGGAGACTTCGAAACCAACTCTCTAAATGACTACCGGGTTAAACTGTGACAATTCTGTTATCTGACTATCCTATCTCTTAAGTTATACCATATTATGTTGTTGTTCCAGTTCTTGCTTGTCTGCTTGTTTGTCTGCTAGTTGATTAATGTGTGTCTAATTCAGTGCTCATTAGCTGGTCTGAAATTGTCTGCCTGAAATAGGCTATGTGGTAGTTAAGGACATTGTCTATTTATTTCTAGTGTATGTAATTTAAAATTCAGTTTATTCCAGCCATGTCTCTAGGCAGTAATTATTCATTGATTCCTCGTCTATATAAACCCTGCTCTTGTTCGGCCAGTGGGCCAGTCTTGACTCTGCTTTAATAAAGTGTGGTAGTGTCTTTCTGGCCTCCAGTCAGTCTAGGCTCCGTCTAAATACTTAGACGAGGACTTCCTACGAACAAACTGTTCGTAGAAGAGACTCACAGTTTAAACTGACTGTTTTCCCTACTTACAGTAGGAAGCCTACCCCAAAGGTAGAGGATATTCCTACGAGACTGCTCGTAGAAGAGACTTACTCAGTCTAGTGAATTTCCCTACGTCTATATACAGTAGGAGGACGTACGTATAAGTACTTGCCTACCTTAACTAAGGTAGAAGTATTCCTGCGAACTTTAAGTGTTCGTAGAAGCCTGGACGCATAGTCCATGTTATTATATATTCCCTGCGCAAGGCAAGACGGCTAAAACTACCTAACACATGGTAGAAGACTTTACTACTTTAGGCTAGAAGAAATTCCCTGCCTCACGGTAGAGGATCATTTCCTACGTTCAGGCAGAAGAATTTCCTGCCTAATTGCTGATTACTTTACAGTTACGGTTCTAAGCTATACAAAGCTTAGTTATCAGTCACATACATAGAAACTACGGACCGAACTGGTTATTGCACTGTGACAAAACTACCTCATAGAATTAAATTACAGGGCGAGTGGGAAGTTTCTCTCGTGGAAATGATGTATCCGGTGACTTGGGGAAATCTTTCCGCAGCTAACTCGGCCGTCTCTTTTAAGTTTCCTAACAAGACCTCAATGGTTAAACTCCTACCTAAACGACACTACGAAACAGTGGACGATCTATGCGATGCAATTAATTTCACTATACTTAATATGGAACACCCCGTCACAGGTGAGAGAGCACCAATTAAATTTAGATTCGATGGTTACAGGCACAGAGTAATGTTTTCAATACCAAAGACCTTCCCTAATACAGTTAAGTTAAGCAAAAATCTCTGGATGATGTTAGGTTACTATCCCGACCCAATGCAAAGGGACGGTGACCCCGTAGACGACAAAATAATTTTCGTTGCTGAGTCCGAACCAGATCTTAGACTAGGTTTCTACTCCCTATTCGTTTACTGTGACCTGGTGGCTCCTCAAGTTATAGGAAACGCACTGGTACCTCTAATTCGAGTAGTGACGACAGAAGGAACTCACGGGGCGGTAGTAAATAAGGAGTACCACAATCCACATTACGTCCCTGTCCTCCACAAAGAGTTTGGAACTGTAGAAGTCAATATAAACGATGACGCGGGGAGGCCTGTACAATTTGCATTCGGAAAGGTTTACGTTAAACTTCACTTTAGAAGACGACGATAATGCGCTGTCAGTACATACCCGAAACTCAGGGCACTTGGGAGCTAACCCTACTTCAAACAGGTGGGGCGCTTCCGGCATACGCAGGGCTTCCGTACCAACGAGGAGCAGGGATAGGAAACATCTTTAGGGGTCTATTTAGAGCCGCACTTCCAATTCTCAAAAGAGTCGGTCTATCTGCAGGTAAAAGTCTTGCAAAAAACGCATTAGCACTAGCATCAGACGTAACCCAAGGTGAAGACATAAAAGCAGCTGCGAAACGGAGAGGCAAACAGTTTCTTGGTGAGACATTAACTGCTGCAGGTGAACATATTCAACAAGGAGAAGGTATCGGCCAAAGACCTAGATCTAAAAACATAAAAGGAGTACGTGGTAGACCACCGAAACAAAAGTTAGACATATTCACGTGAACATGACTAAGCAAGTAGATTCGCTATCTCTACCTGGGTTCAAGTCGGAATTGGACCTATTCTCCGTTCCACCTACTCAAGTTGCCGTAGAGCATGGGTACTGGGCGGAAATAGGACCCCAAAATCCAATTACAGACTCAGGTCCTTACCGTTTTAACGTTCCTAAAGACTCGTACATGCTTGATCTAAACAAAAATTATCTCTATCTTAGGGTTAAAATTGAAGGAGATGCTGGGACTCCCATTAACCTTTTCGGTAAAACATTTTTCCAGCGCTGCATAGTCAAACTCTCTGACAAAGAAATTTACAACTCGGGCCCCCACTACGCGTACCAGGCCTACATTGAAACTATGCTAAATTATTCTAGAAATGCAAAAGAAGGTCACTTGCAAGCTGCCGGCTGTGAGTTCGACTCTGGTACAAGGGGCACCTGGGTGGCAACCAAATCCGCTGAGTTTATGGCACCGATCCACTGCGATCTGTTTAAACAGGAAAAGTACCTCCTAAGCGACTGTCAACTGACTATTGAGTTGCACCGAAATCCCGATGAGTTCTGTCTCAGTTCTCAGGGAAGCAGCAAAGTTAAGGTTGAGGACATGCGCTGGTACGTAAGAAAGGTAAGATGTCAGGATTCTATGTCCCTAGCTATTGAAAATATTCTCTCTCAGGGAAACACTGCAAAATACCCAATCAGACGTACAAAAGTGGTAGCTCGACACCTGAGCGCTGGCATACAAACTATTGTGGAAAATTCTGTATTCACTGGTCAACTTCCTAGAAAGGTGATTATCGGGATAGTCAAGTCTGAGGCGTTTAACGGTTCTTTGACAGCGGACCCCCTGACCCTGGAAACCATTAACATTACCGAAATTAGTCTAAAATGTGGGGATGAATACATTCCTAGACAACCCATGAAAATTGACTTCTCCAAACCTCGTGGATATACCTTCCCATTTGTCTTTCTTTTTGAAGCTCTCGATATGGCTGGGGATGACAAGGGGTGTTATATCAGCTACACCGATTTCAAAGACGGAAATGCTTTCTTCGCCTTCGACCTAACCCCAGATAACACTGACACCGGCGCCATGCAGTTAATTCGAGAGGGAGACGTCTCTCTTCGGATGGAACTTAGTAAGGCGTTGAGTGCTACAAGTTATCCACAGGGTGTGGAAATCATTATATACGGGGAATTTGATAACCTCATATCTATAGACTATAATCGAACACCTTTCTTCGACTACGCCATATGAATACCTTAGAAATTGAAAGTACGCTACGGCCTCTCGTTAAAAATTTCGTTGGAGTCTTTCCCATTGACCATCTTCCTGAAACAATGCTAGACAATAGCTGCTTCGTAGCCAACACCGACCCATGCCAACTTCCTGGACAGCATTGGGTTGCGTTGTACCTTGACGATTACGCTGAGTATTTTGACAGTTACGGCCGACCACCACTTAAAGAGTTCGAAAAGTACTTTAACGATAGATTACAAAAACATAACCCGGTTCGCTTGCAAGATTACACCACTTTCGTCTGTGGGGAGTATTGTATCTACTTTCTTTACCACCGGGACATAGGCTTTTCCTTCGAAGATATAATCTCTTATCTTAGAGAAAGGCCTTCTAAAAATGACGAAATTGTAAAGGGTTTTGTAGACAGTCTAAAGATTGGGGAAAATTCATAAATGGACGGTCAGAGCAGCTGGTCTAACGTTGTAAAGCCTTAGGTGTGAAACAATGGGAGGAAAGGTTACGCCACAGGAACACACTCCACCGATGGGGTTTGGTTGGGGTAAAATTCTAATTGCCGTCGGCTCTATCTTCCTAATTGGGGTTACACTAGTCATTGTTGTCTCTGTAGCACCTTCGGGAGTCTGTCTTGACCAACCAATGATAGACCAACTCAGAAAATCTTTCAATCAAAAAGTTAATCTAACCGTCCTCGGAACTGAGCCTTGCTGGTACTCTTTCAATATCGACTGGGCTGAAATATGCTTCAGTCATAACTACGACGTTTTACGCGTCTATATCCCAACAGTCCTCTTAAGGGCTCCCCAAGGAAAAGGGGTAAAAACCACCTGTACATAATGTATATAGTAGGGACCAAAAAAATTATAAAACTATAAAACCACAAAAAAATCACAAAAACAAAAACACAAAAAAACTAAAAAAATAAAAACCATTAATGCGGCCTGGGCGAAAGCTCAGAAGGTTCCCAAGCCCTTCCGGTATATCGGTAAAATCGCAGAGGGATGGAGACATTAAAACGCAAAGTTAGCAGTCCATATTATGAACGGTCAAACTATTTTTCAAGCCAAGCAACTATTAGCTAACTCAAAAGTCTATATAAACGATCAAAACTTTGGCACCTCGTCAGTTTGACTTAATCTGTCATCGCGAGCGGTCGGTTTTTTCAGCTCTCTCTGACAACTGCGGTAAAATTGTATTTACATATAAACAGAAGACATAAAAATAAATTGAACTGAATTGTACGAAGTGAACATTAATTTGACTATGGAATCTACAATTGTTCCTTTCTCTACTACTCCTCGCTGTAGGTTATGTAAAACGGCTTTGGAGAAAATAGTTAATAGTTGTTTTCACGAAAATATAGATGCATCATTTCCGCTCGTTGGTCCAATATTCTACTGCAAGCCTTGTTACCGTAGATTCGGAAGAATAAGGATAGTACTCTGCCGAACAAATTTAGTGTCAGACGTAGGAGAAATTCAAATTGTAACTGACATGCCGGAATACCAAACGTTTTGTTTCATAAAGCCTACGTCCAAATGCTCCATTTGTCTAGAAGATTTTGATGATTACCGAGTATGCCGCAAGCTGTGTTGTAATCACATATTTCATGATTTTTGTATAACATCTTGGGTTTTGAGAAATTACACCTGTCCTGTATGTCGTTCTGAGGTAGAATCCGTTCATGACACAAGGAATACTGAGATTCTGGAAACGGGTGTTCTTGCGTAATTAAAAAAGTGAATGCAATGGAGTCAATAAAAGCAAGAAATTAATAAAAAGGATTAAAGCAATAAAAGCACAAACGCTATAAACAATACAATATAAACTCTAAGATTTGCATCACAGAAAGATAATTTTGCAGGCAGATGATAAAAATTGACACAACATGGCAGAGAGATACTACTGGAGTTATGTGGTGTCGACAACGGATGGAGTTACAGTGGGAAGGAATCCTGAATGTTACAGTTCATATGAAGAAGCCAAACAAGCTGCGTACGCACCTATGGCGGAATTAGGTGGCTGTCCACCAGTCATTAAAATTGAAAGGGTTGTTGGGGGAGAAGTGGTAAGGACAATACTTGTTTCCAATGTGGATGTAATAGAATATGCGGAATTTTTTCATGGAGATGCGACTCCCTGACAATAGGCAGTCCTAGCACACTGCTAACTTCTCGTTTAGGGCAAATACTGTCTATCCCAATAGCCCTCTTCAGGGCTCCCCAAGGAAAAGGGGCAAAAACCAACTCACAATTTTACTAACAATATATAATCTTAAAAAATAGAAATTAAAAAAAATTTAAAAATAAAAAAATCAGAATACAAAAAAATTTGCAAAAATCAAAAAAAACAAAAACAAAAACCCTAAAAAAACCATTAATGGGCCGACGCCGGGTCCCAAGCCCCGGGGGAAGAACACAGAGGGACGGAAAGGAGAAGGCAGAAAACAAAGCCCTAGGGAGAACAGATGGAAATCAAAAGAAAACTTTCAAGCACAACCCCAAGGACATTAAACTTTCAAGGTCATTGACTCCCGGAGTCAGGCATGAAAAGCCCGCCCTATACTACTCTTGTGTCCTGCGGGATGCGGGTAGCGGGGAGGGACGGGTACGACTTTGCGAGTATTGGGGCAGGCAGCAGGCCGAAATTGGTACCCGCTAACAACTCTTGTCCATCTAACCAATCTAGCGTAATACACTATTCGAAATATCACCCACTATCCGAGCGTGCATATATGTAGGCACTAATATACCTAAATCTTGTTCTGTACTAAAACTACTAAAATCGGCAGTTTTCGAGAACCCTACATGAGGAACTGATGGATGTTACACTTTCACAGGACAAACTTTAAATGCAAATGAAGGCGGAAAGTACGAGAGGAGAAGGCGGCCGCTCTCAGAATATTTCTGGCAGGGTGCCGCCTTTCCGGTAACATTTCTAGAAGACAATTTCCAATGTAATTTCATAAGACATAAACCTAACCGAAGCTCGATAAGATTTTGTATTTATTTTGTTTTGTTTTGTCACACTCAGGTTATTATGTACTCTTGTTAATACCAAGAGTACATAATAGATAAGAGTGTGCCAGCTGGCAGGATCTCTGTTATCAGCTGCAGGTACATGCTATGTCCGCTAACGGCTGACCCCCCACAAACGTGTATGCTCACTTCAAAGAAATTAGTACTTCAAAGAATAAGAAAATTATCTTTGCGCGTTAAAGCTCGCAACCGACGCACATTGAACCAACTGAGTAGTGTTGTCGAGCTTCAGCATGCAAGTGTAGCGGTCAAAACTGTTTGAAGTGAACATACACGTTTGTGGGCGGGGGGGGGGTCAGCCGTTAGCGTACAGAGCATGTACCTGCAGCTGATGAGAACCTGCCTGCTGTCATATTATGTACTCTTGTTAATACACATATATAATCCGAAATGGTTGTGGCGGCAAGGTTACTGTGGGTCTATTTCTTTAAACACTAAAATTGCCGGATTAAAATGTTAAAGGCTTTTTCCTCAGGAAGGTTACTTTGGGTCTATTTCTTTAAAGATTAAAATTGCCGGATTAAAATGTTAACGGCTGTTTTCTTAAAGCAGGATTATTCCTTCTTCCCGCTTCTTTATTCTATTAAATTAATCGCGCTTCTTTTTTCTCAATTCTCATTAAAATGTAAGAGTTAATTTTAATTCACTCTGCTTAATCGCTGTGCAATTAAAGATTAATTTTAATCCGTCGTCTGTATTTTCAACTAGTTTTAATCCTCGTGCAGCTACGTGGATTAAACGGAGGCGGATTAAAATCTTTAATCGCGGTTTCTTAAATGGAGGATCAAACAGATTAAAACTAACTTGTCTAATCCGGGCATTTTTAATTATCGGATTAGACCAGTTAATTTTAATCCGTTTAATCCACGGATTAAAACTAGTTGAAAATACAGACGACGTATTAAAATTAATCTTTAATGGCACAGCGATTAAGCAGAGTGAATTAAAACTAACTCTTATATTTTAATCAGAATTGAGAATAAAGAAGCGGGATTAATTACTATTTTAATTCTAGATGTATTAAAGAAACAGGATTAAATTTAGTCCGTTTAACTCGCTGCATTAAATTTTAATCCGTTTAATCAGAGGTGCTGTTTCTGTTTCTTTAAAGAGGATTAATTTTAATCTAATCCGTTTAATCTTTAAAGAAATAAGGCCTGTTTCCTGTTTTGGAAGACAAATCCTTTTTCAAAAACCAGTATGCCTACAAATAAACTTTGCTTTTATCATAACACATAAAATTGCATCCAATCAAAATAAAGGACAAACACTCTATACAATCAAGCAAACTATATAATTTAGGTTGACAGACAGCTTCTATTTGGATCTAAAGGTACCGTAGGTAGCTAGGGCGCTAAATCTTTGAAATTTGGCAAACCACCGCGTTCGGCGCGGAGTCGGGGGTTTGGACTTAATTTCAAAAGAGACTGGATCGTCGGGATTTTTCAGCAGTAAGTCTTTTGCACTAGCATTCCTGATAGCTACCACTCCTTTCTGTTCACCCTTTTTTGTAGGCACAAGACTATCAGCAGTGATAGCTGTCTTAACCTGAGGCGGAAGGTTTGTCAAATATTCACCACCGACCGGAAGCAGTTTCTGTGCCTTCTGAGACAGGCTTTCCTTCACCGGCGGTTCCTTCATACATTCGGGTATCATGAAGGGTTCCAGGGGTCGACCTTCCTTCAGCAGATAGTAAGCCTCAAAGCTGAGGATTCGTTCCGTTTCCACCGTCCACTCACCGGACGGCGAGCCGACCAGTAAATGTTTCAGTCGACCGTCGCAAAGTCGATTTATGCGTTCCAGAAGCTCAGGCTCCAGATCAGGCGGGTCCTTTCGAATTAGACTCATGTAGAGAGGTAGTCCAAATTCGTCCACAATTTTCTGCGGCTCCCGCATTCCCTTCAGATAGAAGGTTTCACCATGGGGATCCTTAAGATGAATATGACCTCGGGCATCCTCTACGACATTGGGCTGATCCAATAGCATATTCTCCTTTTCCACAGTTCTAAGGGCAGAGTCATAGTCAACGCCTAGGACATGAAGACCAGGAATGGCCTCTTCCAGAGCAACGGCAACTCGTGCAATCTCAGGATCTCCAGCACCAACGCCTTCCAGTCGTAGAAACTTCAGTTTTCTAAACAGACAAGAAGAGCAAGTTACCAAGTGATCAGTCTCAATGTTCCAGTACGTGATTGGTTGGAAACAAGCAAGCGAGCATAGTATATAAGAGTGTGACAAGCGTAAGGCTCCCTGTTATTAGGCTGTGGTGTGAACACGACATAAACGATAACAGCTGACCCCACACATTTAAGGAAGGTTTAGAATACAAAAATAATAATCCTTACCTGGCATTTTCAGGGTTTTGAAAGTAGTGGTACAAGCTCAAAGTATAAGTATACCTAAATGTTTAGCGAAAAAATTGGAAAACAAATCGCTGTGTTTAAGCTTAAAATGAGCTTATAAGTCCATAAGGTAAAGGTAAGGGTTTACCCCAGGAGGTGTCTCCGTCCTACCACAGGACATGGGGTGCCGGTGCTCATCCCCGGATTCTCAGCCGTAGAGCCAGGAGTGTCACATCAAATGATGACTGAATCCGTGGAAGGGGGGGGGCGGCCCTTCTACACAGACTCCTGTTACCTTCCCACCGTAGTGGTACCCATTTACCGACCAGTTAAGGATAGATAGCCGGGTTGGCTAGAGTCGAGAAAGCTTTGTGGCCTCCGGGGATCGAACCACCGACCGTAAGATCGAAAGTTCTGACCAGCGCTTTAGACCGCTCGGCCATCTTATAAGTCCATAAATTAGCTAAAAATTGAGAAAATGAAATTTGACTTCGAAAACTAATTTTTCGACACTTTCGGGCGACCGCCAAAACGGTGGGTGGGGACTTGCCGAAAAGAGGGGAAGGCGAAAGTGAGAGTTTCCAAAAGGGAGAGGGGGTCCGAGAAGTGGGGGCCCCGCCCCTCTTCTCCCCCCAATAAAACTTGCCTGTATACAAAGCCGAAAAGTGCAGTAATTTAACAGAATCCCTTCAACTGCACTTATCGATATTAGCAGGGCGTTGAGCTCCTATCTGGTGGTAGCAAGAGTACATAATGATAAGATTATGACATTAGGCCTAGTCTCTGTTATCAAAGCAAAAATTATGCTCTGTTCTCTAGCGGCAGACCGAGCCTCCAAAATAGGACCCACCACTTCAAAGAAATTTGCACGTTATGTTTGTGTTATAAAGCTCGCAACAGACGCACATTGAACCAACCGAGTAGTTGTGCTTTCGAGCTTCCGCATGCAAGCGTAGCGGCTAAATTTGTTTGAAGTGATGGGTCCAATTTGTGGGGGGGTGGGTCAGCCGTTAACGAACAGAGCATAGTCTTTGATAACAGAGATTAGGCTTAGTGTCATAGTCTTATCATTATGTACTCTTGGTGGTACGAATTACATACCTCGAACCTACTTGCTCTTTGCAACGTGTTCTGTGTGTCTATCATCCCAAATAAAGGAGTGTTGGATGCACACGAGTCATTCGCATCAGAAAAGCAGAAATACATGTTTACCTTTGTTTTATCACGGCATCTGCGCTAGAAGCTCGAAGTAATAACGAAAGTGGGTGCACTTCTCTGCAAGACGCTAGAACAGTTGGGGAGAAGCAATGGTTATAGCAATCTAAGCATTGCCTGCGTGACTATCGCAGATCGAGAGAAAGCAGACTGAAATAATTTGCATGTCGCACTGAGCGTATATACAAAATGCTTGATACTAAAGTGGTTGGCTACTGCTGGGCTTTATTCTAGTGGCGGAGAGGGGTGGTGTGGGAATCTCCATAAACGACCCCCCATCCTAAAATTCGTCCTAAACCCAACCAAAAACCAGATTAAAGAAATGAAAGTTGTACACCACCAGGCACCCGAATAAATCAGGCACCTGGCGGGGATCGAACCCGCGTCTTCTGCTTAACGCGCAGACGCTCTAACCAACTGAGCCACAGGTGCTTCAGTAGAAAGAGCGGAAGACCGAATAGGAACCCAAAGTGTACAACTTTTCAACGCACAGAGGATTTTGGTGCGAAAATTTGGCTTGAAACATTCGCTCAGAATGCCGAATTTTCAAACATTTCCGGAAACGTAGAAGAGTTTCACAATATTTTGTCATTTTGGCTACTAAATTTGCCAACTGTTTGCGATTGCTCGATAAAAACCAACCTTAACAGCGTATCCTATAAATAAAGCGTATCTTTTAACATTCTGAGCAAAAAAATAACTCCAAAAGTTCATTGCTCTTCGCATTTCGGGGGAGCCCCAAGAATACCCCAAGGAAAATTCCCTGTAGTAAGCCCAGTACCGTAAGCTCTCGGCAGTGTCACCAACAAAAGTTCAAAGCGAATAACAAGCATGCACATACGGACGTACTTCATACTAGCTAAGCCCGACAATCCCTTGGCAGTGATTCTCTTGCAGTTAGATAAGTCCAAAAATTCCAACGACTTCGAATACTGGCGCAGTCGATCCATGCACCAGTCATTCATGTAATGACAGTCCGCCAGATTTAAAAGGCGAAGGTGACGAAGACGAGCTTAAAAACAAACACTTCTAAGTAATAACAACTAAATGTACGCATCTAAGCGTTATGTGTTACAAAGCAATCATTCCCGCAATAACGGAAGGAGCTGTTTAAATCTGCGCATATCATTGTTATCAAGAGTTAAAAAACTAATCAGAAAGCTAATAAGCTTTCTTGTTTTGTAACGGCGCTCCGACCATAATACACGAATGGTCCTCCGTTTGGAGGAAGGTGAACAGAACATACCCCTTTCCATGTTGGGAAAGCTTGAACGATCCAAAAGTAATTCTCTGACAAGGGTTCCCGTTTGAGATGTCATCAAAAATGTGGGTCGTATTGGCTAAATCTAGTTGTCTGTTCGCACCCTTTAAACAGAGATTTCTTTCAGGAGATAAGAAGGTGAAACTACAGTAATCAACTGCTAGACGACAGGTTTATAAAGGGATTCTTTTTGGTTCTAGTTTTATGCAAAATGGCAAGGAAACAGTAATGATGTTTCTCTATTCTTTTCTTTTGTTCTTTGGAACTACAGAAAAAGTTTCTTTCTACAGAAAAAGCTGGTTTCCGCAGATAACCTCGACTCCCCACTGAGAAAAGCGACAAGCAGATCAGGAACACAACACTCCACTTTAAGCCTAAGAGTGTATTATTTAGTCATACCTAGGTTATCAAAGCCTTCCCATATCAGCAAGGTTTTGGAAGCATCGATAGCTTCGACAAGAAACCCTGGAATAAAAAACAATATAAAATTCCAGTAAACAACAACAAAACGTGCTCCTTCGTCGCGTGTAAAATATGCGTATACTAAGGCTTTGCCTTAGTGACTGCAGGCAGACGTTTTTCATTATTTCTCTATGATTAATGTTTGTATATTTCGTGGATCCGCCTAGCTAGCCCGCGTTTACCTCATTTTCTTGATGGATATGAATATTATGTAAATGGCTTTTCAACAAAACTAGAAAGTTGCCTACATATCACGATACGTAAGCTTTAACATCGGCAGATAGTTACTTTTCCGCCCGTCAGCTGTCGATCCTTAAGGGACCTGAGTTCAAGAACTTGGATCAGGAGCAGTGGCGCACATAGGAATTTTTTCAGGGGGGGCGGACCTCAGAAAAATTTGGGAGGGCCCCCAGACGTTGAAAAATTTTTGAAAACAACGTTTAAAATACAAAAAATCAGCGCAAATAAGCAAAAGTCGAGTAAATTTCGCGGCGCAGACGGCGCGTTGGTTTCCTAAGTGCGCCCCTAATCATGGGGTGATCATCACTTCAGCTGTCACCCATCCATCCCACACGTTTATACAGTCTCAGTAGTTTATCACGAAACAGCGGCTCGCAAGATTTTTCTCTGGGAATGCCATAAATAGATAACACTACAGCGGCATCTGGAAATGACAGCTCCATCCTGCCAAACAATACAGAATGCTCAAGGACCCCCATACAATAAGTATGAACTATAGCGTCCACAAATTTGTCATGAACATCTAAAATAATCAAAGTTAGTCAGACCTGGCTCTAAGGACACCGGAAGTTTAGTTTCCATTCCACGACGTTGAGCGAACCACTTATCGTTGTCCAAAAATTTAACGGCGCCTCCGCGATGGCATATAAAATGAGCGGCAGCCAAATCTGGACCCAAAATCAGCTGTCGTTCAGGAATATATCTATAAAATTAAGATTTATACACATAGGATAACGCGGGGGGAATGAGGGGGGGGGGTGCAGACCCCCAGACCGACAAAAATCGGGTAGACCCTCACCGCGAAAAGCAGAACAGGGCAGACCCTCTCGTCCAGAAAAGAAAAAAGGGAAGGGTAGACCCCTCAGAGATTTTTACCAAAAATTGGTAATTTTTTAGCAATTTTTTGCGATTGTTCCGAAAAATTTCTTAAAAATCGCTGAAAATTGTCATTTTTTACTAATTTTCTGGCAAAAACGTTAAAAATTCATAATTTCGGGGTAGACCCCCTTAAAATTTCGGACTTTTTCAGGGGTAGACCATTCGCCGAGGTCGGGGTAGACCCCCCCAGAGTTAATGTTATGTTTATACATCTAAATTATAATACTTGGATCATATCAAGGAAGTAAGGAAGTCCCCCTCCAAGCAAAATTGGTCAACTTCAACAACATATTGCTGACGACTGACACAACCTTAGAGCTTACGCCGCACGCTTGATATGATCCTAATATTTACTACAGAGGATCTACAATGACAATAACGTATATCCAAACAAAAGATTAGTTCGAGGTCTCATTCGCTCGCACAGTATATTTTCCGCATGAATGTCAACCCCAAATGGCGTAGTTCCCAAGGATCATCGCCAGATCATGTATCGGTCAGTGTACAACTCAGCTGACCCAGAATTTCGGTCATCAACTAAAAGTACAACATCAACTGTAGAAGTATCACAGAAAACATCAACACCTAAGCTTCTGACCTTTGGTCATATTGAAGAGCCAATAGTTGTTTATATTCACCGCGAATTTTCATCTGCGTGGGACTGTAGTCTAGGTAGCGCCATCGGCTCATGGTGAACCAATTGTCGAAAGGCGGACCACCCATGTCGAATCGAGTTCGCTCCGCATAAGGTTTCTGTGGGACCACTGAAACAAGATAAAATCTTTTAAAATCAAAAAGTTAAGTTATACTCCATCTCGATACTTCATTATGAAAGTGTGAATTTTTCAGTCAGTAAAACAAATATTTAGGTTCAGCGCCTAAACGTAAGATTGACTTGAATCGAAAATTGAATCAAAAACTTTAGCCCGGCAATAACAACAACAACAACAACAACAACAACAACAACAACAACAACAACAACAACAACAACAACAACAACAACAACAACAACAACAAGATTGACCTGAATTGTAATCCAATCCAGTTCATTCCCACAAAAGGCACTGTACCAACCAAACCCCTTTTCTATTCATCGTATTAAGTACGTTTTTTACTATCTGCTGTTAGTAGTTACAGCTCCTATCCAAACAAATTCAAACTAAACTGAGATAAAACAGAGTCAAGCCAAGGTTTATCCAAAATCAGAAATAACTGTAACGACATAAGCAACTCACAATCCGGTTCCATGAAGTCGTCAGCTCTAAGCACAACTCCAGTTTTTGGACTCATGACTCGAGACATGAACTTATCAATACGCTTCTGAGCCTTTTCCTGTTTCACATCGTCCTGCCAGCGAGAAAACCGCCATCGCACGAAATTAAACTGCTGACAGAGGCCTGCAGGCTTAGGTATGACAGCAGCTGAATTCATGCTAATAAGTACATACTATCTAGAATTCCAGAACAAAATAAATCAGTTGCATAAGGGAAAGACATAAAACATGAGTGCCAATGTACCCTTAGGAACAGATCAGTATGATATGAATGCAAGTTATCGGTCTTGGGATAAAGGAAGAACACTAAAAAACCTAACTCTAAAAATATGACAAGGGGTGCGAATAAAAGTTTAACAAAATAGTACACGAAAAACTCAATCATACTAACTGCTCTGTTAGGATGGTACAGATACTGTGAGGAGACGGGGATTAGTAGCCGGTCAAACGGCCCACCCCGTTCCTTACCAACATTGAATAGTAGTATATTACTTATTTTTGTGTTGTTTCTTGCTTTTTTCATACCATACTGGCTGTTTTCACTTGTTGTTATTGCTCTTAAATGGTATTGTTTGGTTGGCTAAATAAATAATGAAAATACTCTTCAGTGGTTTACTACTTGCAGCTTTAGGTTTTTTAGTACACACACTAAAAGCAATTTGGAAAAACGTTTCAACCCTGCGGTCCGATTCACACTAAAGTGAACATGCAAAGGAAGGGACGATGAAACATATAATCCAGACTGAAGCCATTTGGGATAATGCGATTTAAGCTCCTGATAAAGTATGCATCTGGCACTTGGCAGCGACAAGAACCAGCGCCAGGCACCACCTCCGCACTCTAGAATTCCAGCTGAGCTGGCGATGCAGAGCTTCGACAACCGCTTATCTGACCAGCATGAATGGAATCCCAAAAGAAACTTTGTGGAGAGTACTTTAAAGTCCAATGGAGAAATCAGTGATTCGCTCCGCTCTATGCGGCCCAATGACGCGTGCCCTGACAAGAAGACAGCTGCACAGGAATATATAATTAGACCACCACCGACCGACTAATGACTGGGTAGATTGATTTTCCTCTGGAGGGATTAAGAGGCGGATTGTGATGACTACATGATAGAATCCGCCACAATGAGCCGAACACATCTCGTCTATCCAGCTGGTTTTACTACTCTTGCTACTCAGCGGAAGTTTTCGCAATTAGGTAGGGTCTGTGTACTGACTAGACTTTAGTCCCCAAGCTAACTGGTCCACCACCAAAACTTTCCAAATTTGCAAAGACTCTCTGTCTTCGGTGTAACATTTTGCTTCTGGTCCTAGAACTATGAGTACTAAAATTGAATCCGATATCCGGGCCACACTCCACTCTCTGTTATTGGGATTACTTTGTCTGGGTCTCAGCTATTGTGGTATCAGGAGAGCCGACCATCTAGCCCACAACGGGACCAAATTAGTTATTTTTAGCAGTTTTTACACAGAAAAACGTAATTTTTAAAAATATGCCCCGCCCCATTTTCTGTGAGCCCCCGCCTACTTCATCAGACAGAATCGTTCGTTATTAGTCACAATTTCATTAGTTAGAATTTAAATTTTGAAATAATATAAGTTGAAGTTTCATTTATCAGAATTTCATTAGTCAGACTTTCTTTAAGACAGAATGTTATCTTCTTAGTTCTTCAAAGTTTTGCTCGTTGCTGGACAATCTTGGGGTCTTATCTGGATTACCCCCCACCACTCAAAATCTTTAAAACTTGACCAAATGAGCTAAAATTTGGTACGCTGAGTTCCAATATCGCCAAATTTTTCGATTTCGCGAATTTCAATTTCTAAGGGGGGCAAGGGGAATAAAAATGTTTTGTCTTAGATTTTGCTGAAAAGATGTATTTAATATAGGGATTTTCGGGGTCGTAGAACACGAATCCGAAGTCCGTTTTTCGATTCGGCTTTCCGTTTAAGCTTATATTGAGCTAACAAAAAGCTGAATCGAAAAACGGACTTCAGATTCGTGTTCTACGACCCCGAAAACCGCTATATATACAAGAAATAAAAATGCTCCGCTGGAGCATGAAAAAGTAATATGGGTGATGGTGAGGTTGCAAAATCAAGAGAGGACTAGTCTTCAAAATGCTTAATATGGGGCTAGGTTAAAAAATAGAAGAGGACTAGGTCGTGAGCGAATTAATATGGGCACAGCTTCGCCGAACAACCCATATTCGCGGTTTGTAAATGTAAATTATTATGCATATCCACGATACATTTGGTTTATAGTTCATAAATAACCTACAGCTACGCTATGTGCTCGAGCTTTATTCGAACTTTTATTTTAGCAAACGTTTTCTTCGATAAGTGCTTCATACTAACCAGCGCATTTTACTTATCCATTTATACGGAAAATTTATATTCAAGAATAATTTAGGACTCTCCCACGATCTTCTATTTCCTGCTGACTTGGACCAATAGCTTTAGCATCATATCCTTAGACCTTTAGCATCCTCTCCTAGTAGTAGAGCCTGCGGTAGTTCAACACAACAAAATGATGATAATTTACGTATATATTCCTAGCAGCTAGTCTAACAGTACATGCAAACAGCTATATTCGATGAGTATTCAACTGCTTAAATTTTTTATTGACTGACATTGATAGCTCTAAGCTAAGACGAAACGTGAAATCCCGCGAATATGGGTTGTTCGGCGAAGCTGTGCACATATTAATTCGCTCACAACCTAGTCCTCTTCTATTTTTTAACCTAGCCCCATATTAAGCATTTTAAAGACTAGTCCTCTCTTGATTTTGCAACCTCACCAGCACCCATATTACTTTTTCATGCTCCAGAGGAGCATTTTTATTTCTTGTCCTTCTGTCATTTCAAAGAATCCCTTTCCAGCAATGCGGTAATGGATACAAGGAGCTTGAACAGTGCCATGCTCAACGAGCGTAGTCGATTTACAATATGTGCCCCCAACAAAACGCCGAAAAACTCTGTTTTAAGGGGTTTGACCACTGGTAAATTGGCCCATAGACCGTAGTGACCACTGGTCACTCCCTCGATTTTGGCAATATGCCCATTGAAACGAGCGTAGTGGATTTACTATATATGTCCTCAACCAAAACGCCGCAAAACGCTGTTTTAAGGGGTTTGACCACTGGTCAATAGGCCCCATAGACCGTAGTGACCACAGGTCACTTCCCTCAATTTCGGCAATATGCCCATTGAAACGAGCGTAGTTGATTTACTGTATATGCCCCTACCAAAACGCCGAAAAACGCTGTTTAGCGGGAGTTTTCCCAACTTTGACCCTGGGCGAGGAACCACGGGGGCCATGCTGACCAGTGGTCACTTCGGGCGGTATCGGCAGTATGCTCATCGTTTTCAGCGACCCTGATTTACTATATATGGGCACCACCCCAAGGCCGAAAAACGCCATTTTTCGTGACTTTTAGGGCATTTCTAGTAAAAGTGGGACTAGAAACTTTTCGCCAAAACAGGAAAAAATGCAAAGTTTGGGCCCATCTCCTGAAAGGTAGGGGACAAAATTAAAAAATCCCCCTCGTTACTTTATGCACCCCTACTGGTAATTTCCAACAAAAGATACTAGACCTCTCCAGCTTCTACCCAGTTCTAGAAAAGTGTGACCAAACTTTGCGAAAAATAGCGAAAGTCCGACTTTGGGACATTGTCACAGAGCCAAAATTGGCCAGGTGCCAGAATGACCAAAAAAGGTAGCATGGGGGACCCTGTCTACCAACATATAATAGTAGTATGGGTCCAAAATGCCTATATCGTTCCAACACTTAGCCGTAAAATGCATTTCCAAAAAGCGTTATTTACTCAGGAAAAAAACAAACGCACGGTAACTATCGCCTAGTGCAAAATTTCGAAGTTTCGAATTGGAACCAAAAGTATGGTGGTACTTGTAGTACTACTCGAGTTGTTTACGATGGTAACCTTTTTACCACCGCCGGTCCTCTAATTAGCTGGCACCAGGCCATCACAGTCTCTAGAGGGCCGCGCAGACGCCTTTATACCCATACTATATATGTAGGGGCGCTATCGCGCCCCTGCATAATATTTTCAGCAAAATCGAATACAAATTTTTCGATTTCCCTTGCCCCATCCTAAGAAATCGGAACTCGCGAAATCGAGAAATTTTGCGTATTTGAACTCAGCGTAGTCGAAAACATACCCATACCAAATTTTAGCTCATTTGGTCAAGTTTTAAGGATTTTGAGTGGTGGGGGTAATCGAGATAAAACCCCAATCTTGGGGACTTTCCCGATAAAGTAGGGTAGACGGGTAGAGTAGAGAAGAGCAAAATTTTGATAAACTCTTTTGTAGCTCTTAACTCTTCCCCAAAAAGGCCCTTGACGACTTGCTAGTGTTGTTTCAGTAACAGATCTTAGTTTCAGTTTCAGTCGGCGGTCCAAGACGGTTTCGGTTTCAGTTTCAGGTCTCCTCCCAGAACAGTTTCAGTCGGGATCTTAAAATAATGTCAGTCGGAGTTTCAGTTTCAGTTCACTCAAAAAATTGCAGTTTCCAGCCCTGAGACATACTAAAATGCATAAATTTATGATTATTTATACTCCTACAGCAGAGTATTAACGATAAAACCGCTTAAAACCTCCGAATATTCGTGTTTTGAGAAAAGACTGAAACTAGTTTCAGGCCGAGTTTCAGGTTATAACCCAATCTAGTTGCAGTTTCAGTCGGCCGCCTAAAATAGTTTCAGTTCTTATCCTAAAATAGTTTGTTGGTTTCAGTGCCTGAAACTGAAACCTGTACAAACTGAAACCTAGTTTCAGTTTCAGTGACTGAAACATCACTACGATTTGCGCCATAGCACGAGTGCATAATCCAACAGTTATGACGTACTCTGGCAATTCTGATTCTTTTAGGATTCGAACGAAACATGTCAATTCCTGCCTGTAACATATAGGTAGGTGTAGGCAGAACCAACCCACACCTATATTTGTCTCGACTAGAAGCCATTTTATAAAATTATCATCAAGATCAACCATCTTGTTAGATTATGGGCCAGGAAGAAAATGGTTTTTCGCCAAATTCTGCGAAACGAAATTCTGATAAACGATAGTTCATCTTATATTATTTCAAATACATAAATTCTGACTAATGAAAGTTTGAAGTTAGTTTCTGACTACTGAAGATAAACCCATCGATGACAGATACAGGGGGATTCTTCGAGCCCCCCCCCCAATGAATTTTAGCCTAGAAGTAAGCCAGGGCCGTTCTGCACCTATCCAAACCCCTTTCTGTTACTAGCCAAACTGCAAGAAAAACAAATTCTGCGATTGGTGATATAAATAAGTGATAACACAGCAAAGTGCTTAACTTAATAATAAACTATATCAATGAAAACAATAGTTTATTTAATCGTCCGAACGGTTTACCAAACACAACACATACAACTCAATCACAGTTTAACAATCAATTCCACAATAACTTTAGACAAGTTTAAATTTCGAAGCCGCCACTCTCCATTACAGGTTACTCGTAACTTCAAAGGCTAGTGCTTGGAAAAGGTGTCCTTCACCCAGCACCAAATGCAAAATAGGTATATAGCAAAACTAGCCAAAAGAAGTAAGTCTGACCCAGGGGTATTTTTTAGGGATTTTTTTTCGGGGGGCGGGGGGCCCCCCCGGGCCGGGGGGGGGGGAGAAATTTTCGGGGGGGGGAAGATTTTTTGCAAAAATGAGCCAAAAAATGGTTTATATTTTTTGGCGCATTTTGCCTGGTGAACACACAAAAGTGCTCAAAAATACCAGGATTTAAGGTATAAATAGCCATTTTTACGAAAAATCTCCGGCGAAGCCGGAAATTTTTGAAAATTTGACCATTTTTGGAAAAAATGTAGACCTCATTTTGGGGCAGACCAAAATCCCGGGGGGGGGGCGAGTTGGGGGGGGGGAAGGCAATTTCGGGGGGGGGAAGGTCAAGTTCGGGGGGGGGCCCCCCCCCCCCCCCCCCCTGTAAAAAATACCCTGTGACCTAATATGCTAGTGAGATAGTGTCAATGATTAAAAAACTACCAAAATCAATAAATAAATCCATCATCAGCGATAGTAACAATTAATTCCTGTAACAAATAGTTATCATTCAAAGATCAGTTCTGCGCAAGTAGCGCTGAAGTTTGTTTGCCTTCACAGACACTTGCAGATTCTGTTTGGATTGAAGTCGCTTCATATAGTGAATGTCACGAGCACGCTGATGGACTATAGTTTCTAAAATAGCAATGAAGAAAAGAATGCTTACGGAAGACCACATAGTGGCATACTATATGGATTTTTCTTAGTGGTCCCTTGGGAGCAAGATATAGCTAAAGTAGGAAACGTAATATTAAACCAAAAAAATCTAAGAAAAATAAGAAAAAGGCAAAAATATCAATAGAATAAATTAATACAAAACAAACGGTACAGATGTAGACACAACTACAGAAAGTGCTAAATTTAAAAAGTGCACTCATATAGCACGCAAAGAAACTTACTATCGGATAAGACAGGTAAACCCATGGCTTTATAGTGGGCCAATAATTTGTCTTTCTTGTTGTTTTGAACAGCAGAAACCAAAGCGAGCTGTCTCTCCGGTTTCAGCCGCTGCCTGAAATACCGGCGTAAAGAACGGTGCCCAATGGTAGCCCCTGCAAATATAAAAGAATACAGTGCTAAGAAACGATAAATAGGCATACACAAGTCTGGTTTTGAAAAAATTGTTGACGAAAAACAAAAATTTTCGAATTTGTTACAAGAGAGTATTTTCCGAAAGTTGTGGTGAAAAAGGACAAACCGTGTCGTTCTTCCCCGCTAAATTATGTATTCGGACATAAACTTCTAAAGCTAAATACCTGAAGGCAGCACAAGTTGCCAATTTTCGTTCTCTAGCACAGACTCTAAGGGAAGTTCGCTTTCATCGGAAGCCAACTGGGCAGAACTTGGCTCAGGGTAGCTGGCACTATAATCATAGAAGTCAGAAAATTCCAACATGGCATCGTCATCCCGCAATAGTCGACAGTGACACTTGTCCTTCATGTGTTTCTGAATGGAGGACAAGTCTTGAAAGGGACGGTCGCAGACCGGGCAGACATGACCAACGCCAATCTTCTCACCTTAAATACATAACCTACAATCCTGGACTTATTCTAGGGATTTGTTTTTGGAAGGAAGGGGCAAAAGTTCGATGGGCAAAGAATTTCTTTGAGGCGCATTTTTCTAAAAATTACATTCACAAAAATAGGCAGATTGGGCGATCAAAAGGGCAATCTCCTACGAAGTCGGAAAACTTTTGAAAATTAGGCCTTCTGAGCAAATTTTTCAGGACAAATTTGGTATCAAACGGGCCCAGAGCCTAGCCAAGGAATGACAAATAAGGACAGCAAAAAGCTTTCAGTCAGTAACTTTACAGTAGAGATGGTCGCTTTAGTCTAAAATCGATAGTCACCGAGATTTCACTCACTTTAAGACCACATACAAATCCTCCCAGGCTCCATGTGGTTTCAAAACCAAGGTCAAGAATTATTATAGTCCAGAATCAAACGAAAAAACTGTTTGGGTTCAAACCAGCAAAGCTAGAGACAAGAGATCAGTCTTCCAAAAAATGACAGATCAAAATTATGGAAGTGCGTAAATGATATCTGGCTGTTTCCGAGGAATTTTTTATGGGGAGAGGAGATCACTCAAAAATGGTGGAGACATACATTTTGTATATAACTGTGTTTTTGTTCTGATAAAGAAATAATGAAAAACGCCTGCCTGCAGTCACTAAGGCCGTAGCCTTAGTCCGAACAGGAGAGAGCCAATGTGTTTTTGTTCTGTTGAGGTTGCATCCTATGATAGATAACGTGGGGGAATGGGGGTGCAGACCTCCCTGAGACCGACAAAATTAGACCCCCTCGACAAAAAGGGAAAAAGGGTAGACCCTCTCAGCCAAAATGCAAAAAATGGGTAGACCCTCAGCGATATTTACAAAAATTGCACATTTTTTAAGCAAATTTTAGCGAGTTCTTACAAACATTTCCTAAAAATCGCTAAGAGTCTTCATTTTCACTAATTTGTAGCCAAAAATTACAAATTACAAATACAAAGTTACAAATTCGCAAATTTGCCCAGCTTAAGGTAGACCACCAAACCATTTTTAAATTTAAATTCGATAGACCCTTCGTCGAAATCTGGATACCCCCAGAATCAGACCCCGTGTTAATGAATGATGATAAGCAGATGGTGATGAATGGTGGTTTATCATATTGACCTGCCAGATGATCCAGGAAATAACAACAACAACAACAACAACGTGGATGGCAACAGTGTGTGTACAATGTGCAAATTATGTTCACCAAGAAATAATGAAAAACGCCTGTCTGCAGTCACTAAGGCCGTAGCCTTAGTTCGAACAGGAGAGAGCCAATGGGCGCTGTGAGCGCTCTTTTACCCAGAAAGAACTAATCTCCTGCCTGGTTGTCCAAGAAGAGGATAGCCAGCTCGGCTCTATCTGTGCTGCAACATAGCCAGAGAAGGTTTTATCAAAACCTCTCTGTGTTATGCACAGAAAGAGGACTGCAGTGACCAGCGGATCTCCGTAGAGATACAAACAGCATTTATGTCAAGAAAATGAAGTAAACGCTGGCAAGCAGGCGGATCCACGAACAAATTATGTTCAGTCAGAGAACTGGAACCAACGTACCAAGGTACTGCATAAGCCCTTCAAGATCTGTGCAATACTGCAAATCTGGAATGAAAAAGCCATGTGAAGTGTACATGTGCTCTAAGTTTATATCAAGCGAAGGAAATGAATCTGAGCAAAACAAGCACTCTTCCACGGGCAAACCGTCAACATCCTCCCAATCTTCCTCATCACTGTTAGCTTCGTCTTAAAAAACAAACAAACTTTTATTCGGTCTGTCTATAACATTATTTGCATCAATGCTTGAAGTGTACCAATCCAAATATAGAAATGAACACACAACAGAAACGAAGCCAACAAAACAAGGACGACTTTCAATGACTAATCAAAAGGGGTTTCGGCCAAATTTGATACCGTATTAAGGGTCTTACATTTCTAGCTGTGCGCTCAATCAAAAGCCATAACAGTCTTTCCTAACGAACACAAAAGAAACCAAGAGCCAGTTTCGTAAAACTTGAAACTTGCAACTTGCACAATATGCAAGTTGCAATTAGCATACGCAAATTACAAGTCAAGTGTTTCATAAGCTCTCAAGCGGTACTTGCGTACTTGCACTTCAGCTGCAAGTTGCAAGTCCGCAAGTTACAAGTTTAAAACAGTTGCGCTCAGAATCTTTTCATAAAATCGTCAATACGTGTACTTGCAATTTGCACTTGGGGTTCAAGTGGATGAGCGAATTATCACTGAACAAAATGGAAGAAAAATTGCTATAATTTATTTAAATTTTAATATTTTTTGGAGAAATTTTATGGTACGACTGTTTGGAATATGGTCACAATCAAGGCCGCACCCAGGGGGGGGGGGTTCAAGGGGTCTAAACCCCCCCCTTTTGGGATGACAAAATGGAAAATTTTTGCTATGTTTATGGCAAAAATAGCTATTTTTAAAAAATTTTCGCGCCTGCGGCGCGATAATTCACTTTTTGCAAGAAATAAACATCGAATGTACTGTTTTTTCGCAAAAATACAAAAATTCTTCAACTTCTGGGAGGCTCCGCCCTCCAGACCCCCCGTTACGTTTTTCCTTGGACCCCCCTTTTCAAAATCCTGGGTGCGGGCCTGGTCGCAATTTATTGTAAATTTCAATTTCTTTAATTTTTTAATTTAATAGGAATTTTTAAACACAAGAAACAAAAATGCCCCTCTGGAGCATGAAAAAAGTAATATGGGTGATGGTGAGGTTGCAAAATCAAGCGAGGACTAGTCTTTAAAATGCTTAATATGGGGCTAGGTTCAAAAATAGAAGAGGACTAGGTTGTGAGCGAATTAATATGGGCACAGCTTCGCCGAACAACCCATATTCGCGGTTATCAGAATGCATATCCATCCACGCTACGTTTAGTTTATAGTTAAACATTTTCTTCGAGAAACGTTTTATACTGACCAGTGCGTTTTATTCATTTATACGGAAAATTTATATTTCAAGAATAATCTTAGGACTCTGACCTTCTATTTCCTCCCTGCTTGAACCAATAGCTTTAGCCTCATGTCCTTAGACCTCTTCTCGTTGCTTGCCGCAGTTCAACCCGACCAAATGATGATAATTTACGCACATACGTATTCCTAGCTAGTCTATTAACAGAGTACGTATATGCAAACAACTGTATTCAATGAGTACGTATTCAACTTCTTAAATTTCTTATTACTGACTGAAATTGATAGCTCTGTATGCGACAAAAGCTAAGACGAAGCGTGAAATCCCGCGAATATGGGTTGTTCGGCAAAGCTGTGCCCATATTAATTCGCTCACAACCTAGTCCTCTTCTATTTTTGAACCTAGCCCATATTAAGCATTTTAAAGACAAGTCCTCTCTTGATTTTGCAACCTCACCATCACCCATATTACTTTTTTCATGCTCCAGAGGAGCATTTTTGTTTCTTGTCCTTCTATCCTTTTAAAGATTCTCCTCCAAGCGTCTAATGTATCATGGCATTACGCCATTTGTGTAAGCATATAAACTATACACAACCTGCAAATCAGGCTCAGTAAGCCATGACAGCAATGATCCAGTTAACAATAACTTCAGCTATTTAAATATAAGCACTGACTAAAGACATGTTTTTGAGTGCCATTCGAAGAGAACGAACGGTAACTCTACATCCGGTTCATCGCAAAACGCTGTTTTAGGCCGTTTGACCAGTGGGCACTTCCGTCGGTTTCAGCAATATGCCCATTGAAAAGGAGCGGAGTCGATTTACTATAAATGCCCCCGACCAAAACGCCGAAAAACGGTGTTTTAGGCCGTTTGACCAGTGGTCAATAGGGCTCATAGGCCGCAGTGACCACTGGTCACTTCCATCGGTTTCGGCAATATGCTCATTGAAACGAGCGTAGTCGATTTACTATATGCTTCCAACCAAAACGCCGAAAAACGCTGCTTAAAGCCGTTTGACCCGTGCTCAATAGAGCTCGTAGGCCGTAGTGACCAGTGGTCACATCCGTCGGTTTCGGCGATATGCCCATTGAAACGAGCGTAGTTGATTTACTATATATGCCCCCGACCAAGACGCCGAAAAACGCTGTTTAGAGCGAGTTTTCCCAACTTTGACCCTGGGCGAGGAACCACGGGAGCCATGCTGACCAGTGGTCACTTCGGGTGGTATCGGCAGTATGCTCATCGTTTTCAGCGACCCCGATTTACTATATATGGGGACCCCGAGGCCGAAAAACGCCATTTTTAGTGACTTTTAGGCCATTTCTAGTGAAATTGGGACCTGGAAACGTTTCGCCCAAACAGGCCGAAAAAATGCAAAGTTTGGGCCCATCTCCTGAAAGCTAGGAAGCAAAATTAAAAAATCCCCCTCGTTACTTTATGCACCCCTACTGGTAATTTTTAACAAAAGACACTAGACCTCTCCAGCTTCTACCCAGTTCTAGAAAGTGTGACCAAAATTTGCGAAAAATAGCGAAAGTCCGACTTTGGGACCTTGGCACAGAGCCAAAACTGGCCAGGTGCCAAAATGACCAAAAAAGGTAGCATGGGGGGATCATGTCTACCAACATATAATAGTAGTATGGTGCCAAAATGCCCACATCGTTCCAACACTTAGCCGTAAAATGCATTTCCAATAAGCGTTATTCACCGAGAAAAAAACAAACGCACCGTAACTATCGCCTAGTGCACAGGGTATTTTTTACAGGGGGGGGGGGGGGGGGGGGGGGCCCCCGAAATTGACGTCCCCCCCCCCCGAAAATGCCTCCCCCCCCCTCGGGATTTTTGCTTCCTCCCCCGGGATTTTTTGGAGGCTCAAATTTTTGCCAAAAATAGGCCAATTTTCAAAAATTTTCCGGCTTCGCCGGAGATTTTTTCGTAAAAATAGCTATTTTTAGCTTAAATCCTGGCATTTTTGAGAACTTTTTGCGTTTCACCATGCAAAATACGCCAAAAAATACCATATTTGGTTCATTTTTGCGAAAAAATCTGCCCCCCCCCCCCCCGAAAATTTCTTCCCCCCCCCCCCGGCCCCCCCCCCCCCCCCCCCCCCCCCCCCCCCGCGCCCCCCCCCCCGAAAAAAATCCCTAAAAAATACCCTGGTGCAAAAATTCGAAGTTTCGAATTCGAACCAAAAGTATGGTGGTACTTGTAGTACTACTCAAATTGTTTACGATGGCAACCTTTTTACCACTCCCGCACCTCTAATTAGCTGGCACCAGGCCAACACGGTCTCCAGGGGGCCGCGCAGACGCCTTTATACCCATAATGTAGGGGCGCTAGCGCCCCTGCATAATTTTTCATTAATTTTTTAAAGATCAGCTGCTAGCAAGCTTGCACTTGAACTTGCGTTTACAACTTCTCAAGTCCTGCAACTTGCTTAGCTAATTTCAGCAAGTAGCAGGAAAAGTTTTTTATGAAGCACTGGTAACTTCAACTTGCAGTTCACGTGCAAGTGCAAGTTCAAGTTGCAAGATTTTTTATGAAATTGGCCCCAGGTTGCAATGAAGACTATGCCAGAAAACATTACAGAGAAGAAAACAGCTATGTAGGAGAGCTGAAGGGCTCACCGAGGGAGGGCTATTCTGGCAGACAACCCGGCCCAGCCGGATCCTCCGGACACAGGGGGTGGTCAGGATCACCTATGTGGGTAAAAGCTACCTGAAAACTAGTGCCAAATTAGAATTCTACGCACCGAAAAACCTATATAGGCGAGTTTTAGGCTTCTGGGACCTTGAAATTAAATTTATGGGCCTGTCACGTGACCACTCCAGATGCGAATTTACTCCACCAAATTACTTGTTCTGTGCTCACTAAAGCAACAGAATACAAAATAAGTGGATTCTTAGCTTCCTCTTGTCAATAATCAAGGTCAAGCATATTGGCTTGGGTGCCCACTTTGGACCCAGGAGCCGAGAAGCAAAATTCAAAGTTTAGCCTATGCAAAAGAAACTTGGGGCCCCAAATTTTTACGTAGTAACACTGTGGACTATGCTCCATTTATGCATGAAAAGAAAAATTTTCTAGCTGTACTCTGAGATCAGATCCAGTGGTGATTTTTGTGAACACGTGATGTTTTGTGAATTCGTTCACAAAAAAGTACAAAACTTTTTTATTACCCACGCTACACAAAAGCTTCCTCCTTAATGTTGCACCATTCTGCGCTGACAGTGCAGAAAAAACACCTTGAACACCTTTCTACCAGAACTGCATTGTTTATTTGGAATAAGCTTTAATATTTCAAAATCGTCCCGCTTGCTTTGAAAGCTGAAGAATGTAGATTTTACTCGTATGTCATGTGGAGTGGAGCATGAGTGACCGCGAATATGGGTTGCTCAGCGAAGCTGGTCCATATTAGTGCGCTTTTAACCCAGTCCTCCTGGCATTTACAACTTGTCCCTCCATATTAACGTTTTAAAACCTAGTCCTTTGTCCATTTACAACCGAATGTCACCCATATTGCATTTTTCATGCTCCGCCAGAGCATTTTTATTCTTGTCATATTTCATTTTTTGCCAAAAAAGGAGACTTGTATTGTATGGCATGATTTCCAATGCTATTATTCTGCACCTGCCTACAGAATTTGAAACGATTGCAAGTTTTCTGTAGTTAGTTATAGGCCGTGCTGTACTTCTGCAGCACTCCACTGCAGCGAAACCACATAGTAACATCCTAATAAGTATATCAAACGTATCTATAATAGTTTGTCATGTCCTAAACTATCTGTATGCCGAATTTCAAATACCAGTGACGAATGAATAACTTGTTATCGACGGTGCTGTGTTTGGGGCTGCACATACAGCACGGTGGAAGCTAGAGAGTGCACCAACTAGCATAGCTACAGTTCCCCCTTACTACAGACATAATTTTCACCAAGTTTCATATGTTTAGCCGTTTACAGTAAGTCTGCAGACAGCGTGCTACGGTTGCTGCATAATAGTACAGCACGATAGCACAGATATGCGCATCGTGTTCACGATAACCCTTATATGCGTCCCACTATATGGCCCAAAACAGCATATTCAGGCCTATTTTTTACTATTTCCTGTAGAGTTGGCTGGGTTATTTTTTACTCCCGGGAGGGGTGGGCCCCCCTAACCTTAACGGGTCCCCCCCATTGGAGGACCCCCCCCCCATAAAAAGCCCCCCCATAAATTTCGACCTCCCCCCCATAAACTAATTAAGTTCTGGTGTTTATCAGGCTGTTCTCAAAAAATTTCTTCTGCGCCAAACGCTAAGATACGTACTTTACCTGTTCCCTTTGGTCTTACTTCTAGAGAAAGCTAACTGAGTACTTATATACGTACATATTAGGAATATAGAAAATTAATATACACATGATATTTATTTTTAACAACGCATGTATGCATTTGCAGTACCTTCTATGTTTTATATTGTTATCCAATAGTTCCAATAACATTATTACGCAAAATAGTATGGCAAAGAAGTCAGGAAGGTGAGGCGATGAAAATTTTAAAATTGGGGGAGTTGCGGGGGGGGGGCGCAGCGGCGACAGGCTGATTTTTTATCCCCCCCCCCCATTCCGGCTGAGCCCCCCCCATCGATGGGGGGGGGCAAAATTTTGCCCCCCCCATATCGCGCCCCCCATAAATTTTGGCCTAAAAATAAGCCAGGTTGGGACTTTTTGGGAAATTTTCCAAAAATGGCCATTTGGCCGGACCAACTTTGGACCGGCCGTCTGAACGATCCCGGACAGATATCGAAAATAGCCCTCGTTATGACACGCTACCCATCCCAAAGTTTTTTATTTTCTGAAAATGGTTATTTGGACCAGATATCAAAAATCGCCCTCGTTAGGACATATAAACCCTTACGTAGATCCTTATGCAACAAACCACGTCTCTCTAGCGCCTTCCCTGAGTCCTGTAGCTTTGACAAAATATTGGCCATTTTTGGCCATTTTAGCGCCAAGTCCACTTTTGGTCGGCCGTACAGATGGTTCACTTTCGGGGTATATACGTTCAGAAAAACCAAACTTCACCTGCTGAAAATGCCCAGATCGTTCTAACACTCCGACAGAAAATTGCATTTTTCCAAGTGTGACTTATACGGAAACAAACAAACGGACCTAACTTGTGCGGAAGCGAAAATTTCCAAAGTTGGAAATTTTGACCAAAACTTTTTTGCGACTTGTAGTGCTCGTCGTGCAGATTCCAACGATACCAAAATTGTCCAGTTTCGTTGAGTATTTAGCTGGCACGGAGCTCGAACGGGTATCCAAGGGCCGCACTGAGCCTTTTACACCCATATTATAGGGGAGCGCTCTCGCGCTCCCCTATAATATATATATACACATATATATTAGGGATGCACCGGGGCCTGGCCCCGGCCCCAGTACTGACAGGGGCCAAAAATTAGCAAAATTTTGTAAATTTTTGACATTTTTTACCAAAATTTCGAATTTTCGAAAGCCAAAAAGTGTGACAAATTGTTTGTTTTCCCGACTATATGAATGAAAACAACGATAGTAACGTTTGTATAAAAAAATTCTTGCAAAATTTAAATTTTCCAAAAGATTTTTGAAAATTTTCCATTTGGATCTTTCCAATTTCCAGGCCCCGGCCCCGGTGCAACTCTAACATTTTTTCCGGTTCCGGGAGGCATAAAAACTAGCTTATTTTTGATTAGTATATACTACAAGAAGAATATATATATATATATATATATATATATATATATATATATATATATATATATATATATATATATATATATATTATCATAGGGGTCGCGGCAGCGACCCCTATAATATGTGTGAAAAGTGGCTGGAGACAGTGTAAAATAAGCTGCGCAAAATCCTGCGCAGATTTCATGCGCAAATTGTAGGGCACATCGAGTTTAGTATGTCTGTGAAGTTTCAGCCCCGTATCACTTACCGTTAAAAAGTTGCGCCCCGGACCGGTTATGGCGGCGACGTTTTTTTCCGGTTTCTCCTATTTGATGGTTGTATTGTACATAATGTTCGCCGCTTTCACGTGATCTGCAGCGGTGGGCCAACCTAAAGGGCTATAGGGTCTAGTAGTGCCCTCTAAAGAATTTAAGAATCACAACCTTTTTTGCGCCGCAGCTGCGCCACAGCGCCGCAGCGGCGCCGCAAAGTCGGCTCATAGCGAAAAGTGACCATTTTTGTAGTCGTCGCTCAGGTCGAACGTTACGAGCTGGAGCTGATTTCTTTTTATATTGAGAAATTACATATATTGAACTAACTAACGGTCCAGGTTGCGTTTCTCTATATCTTCCCTAGCGACCACAGTGGCCCGTCAAATTTGGCGAAAATTCGAAAAATGAAAAATCGAAATTTCTCGCTGTCTATTCAACTTTGAAAGCTCTAATCTTCCATACAATGGTTTTCTGGCACGGGGAATCGATTCCCCCAGTCAGTTTTACCGTCAGACCTACGTATCTTGCTGGGCTTGTTCCACTTTGAAAGTTTGCCGTCGGGAGGGTCAAGTCGGAAACCGCTTGCTGGAGATCCATAGTAGGCTCTACCTGGCCTCTTAAAACTTTGTCTATAGGTCTTTAATGGTGCGCCCAGCTCATTCCCGGTATCCTTTTTGCCGTCCGACGTACCTATTTTGCTGGGCTGGTTCCACTTTGCCGTTGGGAGGGTCAAATCGAAAACCGCTTCCTGAAGGTCCATAGTAGGCTTTACCTGGCCTCTCAAAACTTTGTCTATAGGGGTTTTCAGGTGTGCCCAGCTTATTCCCGGTATCCGTTTTGCCGTCCGACGTGCATATATTGCTGGGCTGGTTCTACTTTGCCGTTTGAAGGGTCAGTCGGGTGGGATGGTCAAATGGTCGAAAATAAAGTTTTTCAAAAGTGGTCAAATTTGGTATCAAATGAAAGCCCTAAGTGAGCTGAGCAACTTTTGTCATAGAACTGCGTACCCAAAGTGGCTGTAGAGTGCTGTGGTGGAGTGGGGTGGGGACTTAGGCTATCTTGGGTCAAAAATGAAATTTTTCAAAAGTGGTCAAATTTGGTACCAAATGAATGCCCTGAGCGAGCTGAGCAACTTTTGTCATAGAACTGCATGCTCAAAGTGGCTGTAGAGTGCTCTGGTGGGGTGGGGTGGGGACTTGGGGATTTTCGGTCAAAAATGAAATTTTTCAAAAGTGGTCAAATTTGGTACCAAATGAAAGCCCTAAGCGAGCTGAGCAACTTTTGTCATAGAACTGCATGCTCAAAGTGGCTGTAGAGTGCTGTGATGGGGTGAGGTGGGTATATACTTAGGCGATTTACGGTCAAAAATGAAATTTTTCAAAAGCGGTCAAATTTGGTATCAAATGAAAGCCCAAGTGAGCTGAGCAACTTTTGCTGTGTCGGATTTATGTCTTTCTCAACCGGAATTTATATAAAGGATAGACATAGCCCCAACACACATATTATCCCCTTTTGTGTGGAGCATTTTTGTTACTTGTATCTATATACAAAAATAAAAATGCTCCGGTGGAGCATGAAAAATGCAATATGGGTGACATTAGGTTGTAAATGGACAGAGGACTAGTTTTTAAAACGTTAATATGGGAGGGGCACGTTGTAAATGCCAGGAGGACAAGGTTAAAAGCGCACTAATACGGACCAGCTTCGCTGAACAACCCATATTCGCGAAAACTGTCCAGAGTTTCTATCGGCTGCTGCTTGCTGTTGATATTGACAGTTCTTCAGAAAATTGTACGATTTGTCAGCATGGCCTGCAAGTATATATATGTGTCGTGCTCCTTATTATACAACTTAATAATACACGTACATAATGTCAACTGCTTTTCGCATCAACGTAATACAAGATTCTGCGCTGACACTGCAGAAAAAACACCTTGAACACCTTTCTACCAGAACTGCATTGTTTATTTGGAATAAGCTTTAATATTTCAAAATCGTCCCGCTTGCTTTGAAAGCTGAAGAATGCAGATCTTACTCGTATGTCATGTGGAGTGGAGCATGAGTGACCGCGAATATGGGTTGTTCAGCGAAGCTGGTCCATATTAGTGCGCTTTTAACCTAGTCCTCCTGGCATTTACAACCTGCCCCTCCCATATTAACGTTTTAAAACCTAGTCCTCTGTCCATTTACAACCTAATGTCACCCATATTGCATTTTTCATGCTCCACCGGAGCATTTTTATTCTTGTCCTATTTCATTTTTAAGGTTCTCAGTAAAAAGCAAAAACGTTAAAGCTGTGTGAAAGAAACTTTAAAAATTCCGCCAATCATTAATTGTCAACCGAAAATACAGAACGAAGAATCTTGAAAAGTTCCAAGTTCTTCCTTTTTCTCTATTTTGACAGAAATCCAACATCCAGTACCCATGGCTGCAATAGTTTTAGTTGCTGTACATAGCATATAGCACTCTACTGCAGCGCAACCAGATGCAAACTTTACTGTCGGTGAAGGAAACTCATACAGCACGATTTGCAATGCGCTGCCGCACTTGTGTGCAAAATTTCGGACGATTGCAACTTACCTGTAACTAGTTATAGGCCGTGCTGTACTTCAGCAGCACTCTACTGCAGCGCAACGAGATGCAAACTTTACTGTCGGTGAAGGAAACTCATACGGCACGATTTGCAATGCTCTGCCGCACTTGTGTGCAAAATTTCGGACGATTGCAACTTACCTGTAGCTAGTTACAGGCCGTGCTGTACTTCAGCAGCACTCTACTGCAGAGCAATTAGGCGCAAACTTCACTGCCAAAAAAGGAGACTTGTATGGCATGATTTCCAATGCTATTATTCTGCACCTGCCTACAGAATTTCAGATGATTGCAAGTTTTCTGTAGTTAGTTATAGGCCGTGCTGTACTTCTGCAGCACTCCACTGCAGCGCAACCACATAGTAACATCGAAATAAGTATACGAAACGTACCTATAATAGTTTGTCATGTCCTAAACTATCTGTATGCCGAATTTCAAATACCAGTGACGAATGAATAACTTGTTATCGAAGGTGCTGTGTTTGGGGCAGCACATACAGCACGGTGGAAGCTAGAGAGTGCACCAACTAACATAGCTACAGTTCCCCCTTACTACAGACATAATTTTCACCAAGTTTCATATGTTTAACCGTTTACAGTAAGTCTACAGACAGCGTGCTACGGTTGCTGCATAATAGTACAGCACGATAGCAGCACCGCACAGAGCTGCGACTATGCTCATCGTGTTCAGCGACCCCGATAACCCTGATATGCGTCCCACTATATGGCCCAAAACAGCATATTTAGGCCTATTTTTGACTATTGGGAATTTTCTGAAAATGGCTATTTGGCCGGACCAACTTTGGGCCGGCCGCCAGAACGACCCTGGCCAGATATCAAAAATCGCCCTCGTTAGGACATATAAACCCTTCCGTAGATCCTTATGCAACAAACCACGTCTCTCTAGCGTCTTCCCTGAGTCCTGTAACTGTCCTGAGTCCTCTCGCGCTCCCCTATAATACAAGAAACAAAAATGCTCCTCTGGAGCATGAAAAAAAGTAATATGGGTGATGGTGAGGTTGCAAAAATCAAGAGAGGACTAGTCTTTAAAATGCTTAATATGGGGCTAAGTTCAAAAATAGAAGAGGACTAGGTTGTGAGCGAATTAATATGGGCACAGCTTCGCCGAACAACCCATATTCGCGGTTTATAAATGTATATCAGTATGCATATCCACCCACGCTACGTTTAGTTTATAGTTAGTCAAACTTTTTCTTTGAGAAACGTTTTATACTGACCAGTGAGTTTTATTCATTTATACGGAAAATTTATATTTCAAGAATAATCTTAGGACTCTGACATTTCCTCCCTGCTTGAACCAATAGCTTTAGCCTCATGTCCTTAGACCTCTTCTCGTTGCTTGCCGCAGTTCAAGCCGACCAAATGATAATAATTTACGCACATGTATTATTCCTAGCTAGTCTAACAGAGTACGTATATGCAAACAACTGTATTCAATGAGTACGTATATATTCAACTTTTTAAGTTTCTTATTACTGACTGAAATTGATAGCTCTGTATGCGACAAAAGCTAAGACGAAGCGTGAAATCCCTCGAATATGGCTTGTTCGGCGAAGCTGTGCCCATATTAATTCGCTCACAACCTAGTCCTCTTCTATTTGGTTTTAACCCATTTGATTCAGGTTGGTCGTGAGCTGTACATTTACGCGGAGCTTCTCACTATAATCAATCAATCAGCGAACTTTGCTCCTATTTCGCATTTGCTCAACGCTCACGAGCAGCCTGGATCTGTTTTTGTTTTGCAGAAAATATTTGCGGTGGTGGATTGCTTTGTGGCGACGTTAGTGACTATCGACTGCGAACCTGCGACTGCGAACTATCGACTACGAACCTGCTATTAATTTTGCTTATTACTGGTATTTATCTTACTGGTGGCTGTTATTTTATTTTATTGGTATTATTCTGCTCTATTTGCGGAGTATTTTCCTATTTTCTGTTACTTGGTTATTTCGATGGCGGCTAAATCTGAATCTTGCTGTTCTGCCTCTTGCCGTAAAAGTTCAACTAAAATTGCATCGATGGATCATGCTATTTCTTGCAAATATTGTCCTTCATCTTTCCATCCGGGTTGTGTGGGAATTCCGGAGGCCAGTTTTAAGAAGCTGGATCAGGGACTGCTGACTATTTTGGCCTATACCTGCGATGCTTGCTCAGCGAAACTTTCTTCGTTGATGGGTATATCTGCTACTGAAGGCCAGGGTGGCCACCAGGAACCTGGTGTCCATAATCCACGGATCCCTCCTTCTGGCGACAATGAACGAGTCCTAGCCCTTGAGACTCAAATGAAGGATGTTTTGGCCAGAATTTCTAATCTAGAGCGCCCCCCCTCCCATCACTGCCCATCAGGTCAGACTAGAAATGTCGGATGTCCTGGAAGCTCATGAGAAAAAGGACAAAGCTGTTCTTTTTGGCCCCCCTGAGCAGGTGGGGGAGGACAATGCCAAACTGTCAATGGCTGATGCAAGGGCTGCTGATTCGGCCGAACTTCGGGAAATTGCTGAGGCACTGAGTATTGATCCGAATTGTATCATTGATGTCTACAGGGACGGAACGAAACGGAAGGATGGTAAGCCGCGCATTATCAAGGTCAAATTCAACAGTCAGGAAGCCAGATCCACCTTTATTTCTGGCGCCAGGGACTTACGTACTGAGAAGGAACGGTGGGAAGTGATATGGTCGCGGGCAGATCTTACCTATCGTCAGCGTGAAGAGGATCGAAAACTTCGGATTCTGCTGGATAAAGCTAGACTATCGAATAAGAATGCTGTTATTAGAAATGGTGCCATTGTTGATAAGGTAACAGGAAATGTCATTCCGGTAAATTAGTATGCACTGGTACTAAGCTTCCGCCGAAAAATTGTCAACTTAAATGCGTATTGTTAAATGCTCAGTGTCTTCGAAATAAATTAGATGAACTAAAAGCTGAATTGTTTTCCAAAAACTTTGATGTTGTTTTTATTACAGAAACTTGGTTTGATGAGAGTGTCTTAGATTCTGAAATAATTGGAAACTCGGGGTATAAAATTTTCAGGAGTGATAGGAATACTAGGGGGCATGGTGGATGCTGTATCTTAGTGCAAGCGCATATACCAGCTGAAACTGTAACTGCTGCTAGTTATTATGGATACTGTGAAGTGATTTTTATGGATGTCCAAGTTGAGGGTTTGAAAACCAGATTAGGATTAACGTACCGATCTCCCACCTCTACACCCATAGCAGATAGTGCGTTGTGGGATAGTATCAGGAACAACAGAACGCATCTTAACACGGTAATTGTGGGTGATTTCAACCTGCCTGACGTTGATTGGGAAGAATATAGTGGTAGGGGGGCTGCCAGTGTTCAATGTTTGGACTTGATAAACGAAATGGGTTTGCATCAATTTGTAAAACAGCCAACTAGGGGGGAAAATATTTTGGATATAATTTTAGCAGATGATTTTAACTATGTAAAAGATGTTGAGGTAACCGCTCCCCTTTCAACGAGTGATCATAACATGGTTGACTTCAAAATTGTTTGTCAGGTAAACGCTCCTTCAATTCAGAGGCGTGAAAAATATGATTTCAAAAATGGGAATTATGATGGAATAAACAGATTTTTGACTAGTATTGATTGGATATCTGTATTTACTGGTGATGTGAATGCTGACTGGGCTGCATTCAGTCAAATTATTCAGTATGCTTTTGAATGTTATGTGCCTAAGATTACTGTTACTGTTGGAAAAGGGAAAGGGAGAATCCCTGGTAGGGTTAGGAAAGCATTGGCTAAAAAAAGGAGGAGATGGAACATTTTCAAAAACAATCAGTCCGAACTAAATAGACAACTTTTTCGTGTTGCAGCTAGACATGCAAGAAATGAAATCCGAGACTCCGTGAAAAGGCAGGAGGAAACCGTTGCAAATTCTGGGGATATTAAACGCTTGTATTCATATATTAATACTCGACTGAAGGGAAAAGATGGTATTCCATCTCTTAAAAAGGACGGAATTAGTGCAGTTAATGATGTCGACAAAGCAAATATGTTAAATAGAACGTTTGCCTCTGTTTATCAGATGGATAATGGAAATTTACCAAATTTTGAATTTCAGACTAATGAAAGAATTGAAAATTCTATAATAACAGAGGAACGAATTGCAAAGGCAATCAAAAATTTGAAAAACAAGTTTTCGTCTGGTCCGGATGGGCTGTCTAGTTTTGTGTTAAAAAAGATCGCAGTCGGTGTATGTGAGGCATTGTGTATACTTTTTAATGAATCTATGAATGCTCAGATACTACCACATGAATGGAAAAGTGCAGTTGTTGTACCTGTGTATAAAAGAAAGGGGGAAAGCGCAGATCCATCTAATTACAGACCTATTAGTCTAACCGTTGTAATATGCAAACTACTAGAGTCCTTAATCGTAGAGGATTTGTGGAATTTTCTATCTGAAAACAGATTGATTAGCAAGTACCAGCACGGATTTAGGAAGTCTAAATCAACCTTAACAAATCTGTTAACATGTTTGCATTCTTGGTATCTAGCCAGGGATCTTGGAAACAGGATTGATTGTGTGTTTATTGATTTTGCTCGTGCTTTTGACTCGGTTCCGCATGACAAACTAGTGTATAAATTGGAAAGGTATGGGGTTACGGGTCGTTTATTGGGCTGGATTAAAAATTTTTTGAACCAACGTACACACAGAGTAAATGTAAATGGAGTTTTGTCGGGAACCTTACCAATTACCAGTGGGGTGCCTCAAGGATCGGTGCTAGGACCCCTGCTGTTTTTGCTTTATATAAATGATTTATCAACTGTTGTAGCACATAGTACAGTTGAATTATTTGCTGATGATGCTAAGATATACATTTCGTGTCCAAAATCCTGTTTGTGTAATAATTTGCAAAATGATCTAAGTGCTGTTCATCAGTGGGCTCTAAGTTGGCAGCTTAACCTTTCTGTTCCTAAGTGTCATGCTTTTTCGATTGGGGGTGATCAATTGCTTAACTTGCATATTGGTGGGAATCGCCTTGATTATGTAAACACGGTATCTGACTTGGGAGTGCTTCTAACGGGGGATCAAAAAGTTAGTCAGTATTGTCGGAAAATAAATAGGTCAGCTTTAATTCTAGCATCTAGAATTTTCAGATCTTTTCAAACTAGAGATCGTAGTTTACTGGTAAAAGTGTTTAAAACTTATGTGAGGCCTCTTGTTGAGTATAATACACCGGTATGGTCACCGTATTTGTTGCAGGACATAGATAAGGTAGAACATGTTCAGAGATCGTTCACGAAACGTTTGAGAGGCATGGGTAATTTATCTTACACTGAGAGGCTTAGAGTTTTGGGCTTGCACAGTCTGGAATATCGTAGACTAATAAGTGATGCTGTGTTGTGTTTTAAGATAGTTAGACATCTAATTGATTTGGAATTTTCTGACTTTTTTGAGTATTGTCCAGATGGTGGGACTAGAGGGCATGGACTTCGACTTAAACCAATTAAAAGACCGCGATTAGTTGTAACGCAGAATTTCTTTAGTTGGCGTGTAGTTAGACTTTGGAACTCATTGCCTGAAGAAGTTGTAAATGCAGCCACTGTAAATATTTTCAGGCAAAGGATTGAAGAACTAGATTTGGGTGCTTTTTTAATAGGGCGGGGGCTTAGATGACCAGTGCTGGTCTTCTCTCGTCCTTCTTGAAATTAATTATAAACATTTGAGTATATATGTAATTATTGAACTATAACCATTTTTTTTGTTCGATGCTAATAAAATTTATGTACTAATTTGTTTATCGTTTCTTTTTCAAGTAAACGAATTGTCTTGTCTTGTCTTGTCTATTTTTGAACCTAGCCCCATATTAAGCATTTTAAAGACTAGTCCTCTCTTGATTTTGCAACCTCACCATCACCCATATTACTTTTTTATGCTCCAGAGGAGCATTTTTGTTTCTTTTCCTTCTGTCCTTTTAAAGATTCTCCTCCAAGCGTCTAATGCATCATGGCATTACGCCGTTTGTGTAAGCATATAAACTATACACAACCTGCAAATCAGGCTCAGTAAGCCATGACAGCAATGATCCAGTTAACAATAACTTCAGCTATTTAAATATAAGCACTGACTAAAGACATGTTTTTGAGTGCCATTCGAAGAGAACGAACGGTAACTCTACATCCGGTTCATCCCAAAACGCTGTTTTAGGCCGTTTGACCAGTGGGCACTTCCGTCGGTTTCAGCAATATGCCCATTGAAAAGGAGCGTAGTCGATTTACTATAAATGCCCCCGACCAAAACGCCGAAAAACGGTGTTTTAGGCCGTTTGACCAGTGGTCAATAGGGCTCATAGGCCGCAGTGACCACTGGTCACTTCCATCGGTTTCGGCAATATGCTCATTGAAACGAGCGTAGTCGACTTACTATATATGCCACCGACCAAAACTCCGAAAAACGCAGTTTTAGGCCGTTCGACCAGTGGTTTATAGGCCCCATAGCAGCTATATGCATGCGAAATATTGCCCAGAAAAAGTGGAACCTCCGACTTCCACACTCATAAAGGTACGTATCGTTCACATCTGTAATCTCGTGATGTCCTACAGTCTACAACGCTAGAAGGAGCTATCAACGCATGCTAGTTCTCAATTTTATTCTGTACAAGTTTTGGATGGAACGGACGTTAGGCATGCGAAAAAGTTTAGGAAAAAATGGATCCTGCTATGCAAAAGCCGATTTCGGATCAAATCCCAATTATCACCTCATCAGGTCGAACAACCAGCAGCGTTACAAGGGGCTATGAGCGGATACGCCTTCATAATTTTTATTTGTGCATGTTTGTGCTGGAGCAGACGTTAGACATGCTAAAAAGTTTGTACTCTTTTTAAAAATTCATTACTAGCTTTCGTATACGGTGTAGTAGTTCTGCCTTGGATTGCTCTGTACGACACGATGATATGTGGTAGCACTGATTTGTGATCAGATACGAAATCAGCAAAGCCGGTTCCAAACTTTTTAGCATGTTTTAAAGCTCGTTCCAACACAAACATGCACAGATAAAAATTATGAAGGTGTATCCGCTTATAGCCCCTTGTAACGCTATGGGTTGTTCCACGGTTTTTTTGCGTAAAATACTGCGTATATACGCAGTCGAGCTTAAAAATACGCAGTCAAAAACAAAAATACGCACCAAAATACGCAGCCCAAAAATTCGGTAGCAAGAATTTCCAGAGTGATCTAAATTAATTTCTTGAGACAATTCAACGTAGTTTGGGCTCTGGTCTCTTCTGGGGGGCTCCGCCCCCCAGACCCCCCACTTACCTCTTCGCTTCTACATTGATCCTTCTGTCTGCAGTTGCTTCTAAGCACACGTATAAATATATAATATATACATGCTTTGTTTTGTTTCTATTTTGATTTGACATAGTAAACTAAAATCTTATCTGTTCCTGGCTTATTTTTACTGGGGGGGGGGTCGGGGCCCCACTCGGCAACCTCCCCCCCCCCCATTCGAGGTTCCCCCCCCATAAATTTTTACCCCCCCCCCATAAGCCAAAAAATTGCCAGATTTCACCATTTTTACCCTAAATTTTCAAAAAATTTTCCGGCTTCGCCGGAATTTTAACGAAATTTTAGCTATTTTAGCGTAAAAAACACCTAAAATTGGTCATTTTTTAGCGATTTTTGGCAATTTTTACACAAAAAAACGTAAAAATTTGCAAAATTTTTTCCAAAAATATGCCCCCCACTTTTGGTGAGCCCCCCCATAGATGGGGGGGGGCAACTTTGAGCCCCCCCCCATATCGCCCCCCCTCCATAAATTTTGGCCTAAAAATAAGCCAGTGTTCTAAGACTCTACTTGTTCTATTCGTAAACTCTATTTGTCTAACCAACAATTAGCTTTACTATTAAATTGCTCCAGGAAAAGAATTCAAAGTTTTAAGAGCAAATTTAATCAAAAATTTAAAATTTTCTTCGACTTCTGGGGGGCTGCGCCCCCCAGACCCCTGCGTATTTATTTCGCATCAAATATTCATACAGACCCCCTGCGTATTTATTTCGCATCAAATATTCATACTTTTACACCCTTATTCAATCGGCACGCAACGTAAAATGAAGCTAAGACCTTTAAGGTTGTTTAAAAACTCTTAATTCGAAGCTAAATGCGTTTATAGCGTTTATAACGTTGAGAAGCGATTTTTGTAATTTTACGCACTCGAAAACAAAAATACGCAAAATTTACGCAGGTCCGATATTCAAAAAAACCCTGGGTTGTTCCACCTGATGAGGTGATAATTGGGATTTGATCCGAAATCGGCTTGGGCATAGCAGGATCCATTTTTCCTAAACTTTTTCGCGTGTTTAACGTCCTTAATACGTTAACTTCATTAACGTTAACTTCTTAATTCGTTAACTTAATAACGTTTAACTTCATTTAATGAAGAAATTTGATCTCCCCCAGTCTAAGCCAATCGAAATTCTGCATGATCGCCAGGGCAATCCTACCACATCAAACGTGGACAAACTCAAACGCTGGAAAGAACACTTTGAGGAACAACTTAATGGAGAGCCGCCAGCCAACCCAATCCGTCCTGCGGACCTCCCTTTCCTGGGTTTCTTCCAGTGCAGAGAAGATACCCCATCGCTTGACGAGGTGAGGGAAGCCATCCAGTGCCTTCGAAACGGCAAAGCTCCCGGCTCGGACGGCATTCCGGCAGAGTTGCTGAAATTTGGTGGAGAAATTCTGTCGCAGCAATTACATAAGTTGATCTCTCTGATATGGGATCGTGAGAACCTCCCCGATGAGTGGAACTCCGCCATCGTGATCCCGCTGCACAAGAAAGGCTCTAGAACTGACTGCTCAAATTATCGCGGCATATCCTTACTCTGTTGCGCCTACAAACTGTTAGAATTTATCATTCTTCGGCGCCTTGGGCGAGTATATGAGCCTGTGCTGTAAAGGGTCAAAAAGGGGGTTATTTCAAAATTCACAACATAACTTTAAACTTATAAATTTCACATACTAAAACTTAAAAAACCTTTTACATCCACTGTTACTGCATACGTAATTTTCTGTAACTAGTGTCACCGTAACCTATAACGAATACTTTGTTGTAACCTATATTATAGCTTACGTAAATGTTCTTGTAATGTAACTGTTAATTTGAAACTGACTGAGTAACCCACTTGCTGTCATCACCGTGATTAAATATCAACATTAATGTAGCAATCATTACGTAATTTTTGTGACGTATTTCCTTTCGTAGTCGACAAAACCCATATTTCAACTCTCCAAATTTCACATTAACAATCCAAATTCAACCTAATTTCAATCCCCCTAAAGGCCTTAAGTCGACTATAAAAGGAAGTGCAATTTCGCACTAAATGTAGTTGTCTGACGAATAAAGCTAAAGTTTCAGACGAATCTCCTTAACTTGGGCTAAACTTTCAATTCAGGCTAATCTTGCATTTCCAGACAACACAAATTTCGGTTAATCATTTAATTTGGGCTCATCAATTTCGGTCAATCTTTAATATTTGGTTAAACTAATTTCGGGTAATCGTAACAGTAACTATTTTGGTTAATCTGAATTTGGGCTAATCGTCCCACTAATCGTTACATTTTGGTTAAACTAATTTCAGATAAAACGATAACTATTTGGCTAATCTGAACTTGGGCTAATCGTCCCACTAACCGTTACATTTTTGGAGGTTCCACCGAGATCCAATCTTGCCGTGGACTCGGGAAAATCATCTCAACTGTCAGAAAAGAGTACGACTCAAGCGACCGGATCCACGCTAGAGTCGGAAAAATCTGAAAGTTTCCAGAAGAACTCCCAGATCCCACGCTCACCAAGTCACCCTGAAGACTAGAAGAAGAAATCCCACTGCTGATAGTGAAGACTTTGCAGAACCAGGCGCTTCCGGTTTCAACAGATTTGATATTGACGAAACCGAGAGAATAATCGCTCAGATGAGTACTCCTCCGCCAGGGCAAGTACCAGATTTTAGTCAGTTTCAAATAGCCCTACAGACCCTTCCTGCCCGCCTGAAACAAGCTATGTCCGGGCTAAGTGGCGTTACCAGCCTTCTTGGGTTACAGTACTCGGGACAGGCCCACGAAAGTTGGAAGGAATTCATCGATTCATTTGATATCATCGGAACGGCGAACAACTGGGATCCAAGCGATAAAGCGAGGATGTTGCCTGTCTGCTTACAAGGACAGGCAAGAGACACTTACGCTACTCTCGACGCAGCTACAAAAGCTAACTACAGCAATTTAACTAAGGCGTTGGAAATCGCCTTGGAACCAGCCGAAATGGCTCGGTTTAAGAGTGCCCAATTACACCGGCGCACCCAACAAGTACATGAAAGAGTTTCTGATTTTGGAGCAAACATAAAGAAACTCGTCAAGGGCGCCTACCCTGTGTTTGATGCCAGCCACCAAGAACAGCTCTGCCTGGAATTCTTCATTGCCGGTCTGTTGCCACACTACGGTCGTCTAGTGATAGCAAACGAACCGAGAACATTCGCGGATGCACTCAGATATGCTAAACTCATCGAGGCTAGCGAGCACCTCACAGCTGGTCTAAGCCCCCGAAGAACGGCACAAATGGGAACATCAGCAGAGACATTAGCTACGTCCAGACTACCTACTTCGGAGGACAAAACAATGGAGAATTCTCTCAAAGAGATCAATGACAAGATCCAAAAACTGGCCATGGACCAAGAGCGTCAAAATGGTTATGTCCTTGGGCTGATGGAAAGACCGCACAGACATCATCAACTGCATCCAGAGAGAAGTGAACCAAGTCTTTGGTCAAACCCCGCTAGGAGGACGTCCGGCAGTCGAGTTATTTGTTACTACTGCAAAATTCCAGGCCACTTGATCACGAATTGTCGAAGACGCGAAAGAGAAGCTATAACTTATAGCAGTAGGGACAACAACTGGCGTCAGGCTCAAGATAAACACGCCAGCTGGTATGCTAACACAAACTTATGGCACACTTCTGGAACTTACCAGAATCAACCAATTAATCGCGCATGCGCGGGAGAAGCTGCTAATAGAGCTATGACAGAACTACAGGAAACCATCAAGATGCTGACGGAGCAGAATCATGAACTGCTGCAGAATCAGTACTCGAATTTCGTAGGAGCTGTGTCAGCAACCTCTACTGTCAATTCTGGTAAAAATCACAGCGATAAAGAAAACTATTTGCCAACCGCCAAATCATACAAGTCTGCAGCCTCCGCTACCGAGACCAATCCCAAGCTTACTGGATGTCCTCAGAAACAGAGAAAGAAAAAGTCAAAGCACGCCGGAGCTGAAAGTAGGATAAGGATTAACTCCCTAACAGAACCGATTTCAGAAAATCGGCCGACGACAAATTGTCTCAAAAATATCACTGACGGATATGTCATGAAGTTGCTACTAATTTTCACAGCCATATGTCTAGCCGCACCGGTAACGCCAGTAGGGCAACCTGGCAAAACGACCAGCAGTGGACAGATGGTACGTCTAGCTGAGGAAGGAATTCCACTGCCTCAGCTAACAAGCTGCGAGAGTTGTTGTCCAAGATCTATTCTACCTGGTATGGAAATAGTGGAAGCAATCTTATGCAAACATAAATACATGAGGCACAGTTATACGAGGAACTACGCTACACCGAATGAATACTACGATTACAGAACTAATCATTATGAACAGCGAGAAAGAGTCTTTCTAATTCTGGCAATAAACCTTGGTGAAAGATGCAACTTTCCGAAGCCGCAACTACTACCAACAGAAGTCTGGGGATACCGGCGTATAGTCACGAATCTTGCCAAGAAATCAGCTCAACATGGCAACAATATCAAGAATAGTTCTACTATCGATGGAAACTCTGCACTATCAAATCACTGTCACATGAAGAACGCTCTAACAATGCTTCTCCTACCACTACTGACACTACAGACTTTACCTGCACATAGCTTGAGGCGCAAAACTGCTCACAATTCCAAAGTCTACAAAATTTCTCCCTTATGGCTAGTTCTACAGCTAATTCAATTTATCTTGTACTGCTGTTCTTGTCAGCCAATTTGTAATATTAAGAGATTAGCACAATGTCTACTTATCCATAGTCCCGGGTCAGCCACAAAGTGCCGGGGCATTACAGCAAAAGGCGGGCAACCCTCTTCTTTGACGAGGCCCTTTATTCTGGGTTCAGAACTATTCAGTGAAGACCAGTTTCTACTTCCAGGTCAACTGCCAGATACTGAGCAAGTGGACTGTTCGCAGATGAGTGTGACGAACCCGGCCAGGCCGGCGCCTCCCGAACTACCGTTTCATTGCTCAACATCAAGCAGCGGGGGACTATCAAGATCCCCTCTTCCTCGCCAAAGCCCTCAATTCCAGGTTCAGGACGGTGTAGACAAAGGCCAACTCCGTAAATGAACTCTGTGCATACAAGAGTAGAGAACTGAATTCGCAATAAAAACTAGTTTTCGCCTCTTCTCCCACATTAATACATCAATGCAAACAACATAGCTATCAATACATAATATACGTACTTGCCTCAAATAGTAAGTTAATATAATTACATTAATTAATCATCGGCATCGGTTATCCTCATGACGTGTTTCTTACAAGCAAGTACGTTTCTGAATATCCTAATTCCTGTTCACTACGTAACCTTAATTTCAACTCACACCTACTGCAACAACCAATGGCCAATCATTCAATTCTCCTCATTGGACCGAAGCCTCAACATCCTTCCATTACCAATTGTAGAGAAATGTGGACATTTCTTTCTGTAAGGGGAAGTATTGTAAAGGGTCAAAAAGGGGGTTATTTCAAAATTCACAACATAACTTTAAACTTATAAATTTCACATACTAAAACTTAAAAAACCTTTTACATCCACTGTTACTGCATACGTAATTTTCTGTAACTAGTGTCACCGTAACCTATAACGAATACTTTGTTGTAACCTATATTATAGCTTACGTAAATGTTCTTGTAATGTAACTGTTAATTTGAAACTGACTGAGTAACCCACTTGCTGTCATCACCGTGATTAAATATCAACATTAATGTAGCAATCATTACGTAATTTTTGTGACGTATTTCCTTTCGTAGTCGACAAAACCCATATTTCAACTCTCCAAATTTCACATTAACAATCCAAATTCAACCTAATTTCAATCCCCCTAAAGGCCTTAAGTCGACTATAAAAGGAAGTGCAATTTCGCACTAAATGTAGTTGTCTGACGAATAAAGCTAAAGTTTCAGACGAATCTCCTTAACTTGGGCTAAACTTTCAATTCAGGCTAATCTTGCATTTCCAGACAACACAAATTTCGGTTAATCATTTAATTTGGGCTCATCAATTTCGGTCAATCTTTAATATTTGGTTAAACTAATTTCGGGTAATCGTAACAGTAACTATTTTGGTTAATCTGAATTTGGGCTAATCGTCCCACTAATCGTTACATTTTGGTTAAACTAATTTCAGATAAAACGATAACTATTTGGCTAATCTGAATTTGGGCTAATCGTCCCACTAACCGTTACAGTGCTACGGGAGAATCAGGCCGGCTTTAGACCAAACCGTGGCTGCATTGACCAAATCTTCACCTTACGTCGCATTCTGGAAACCAGGTCTGAATATGGGAAAGCAACTTTAATTGGATTCGTAGACTTTAAAGCGGCCTTTGATTCAGGAGATCGATCTACCCTATATGCTATATTGGAGTCTGACGGCGTGCCGACGAAACTGATTCGCATAATAAAACTGTTGTATGCGAATACCCAAAATCGAGTCAGGGCCTGTGGTCAGCTCTCGGACGATTTCGTGGTCCAAACTGGGGTACGGCAGGGTGCTCCACTGTCTCCCTTACTTTTCAACTGTCTTGTCGACTGGGTGATGAGAACTGCGGTTGCTGACGTTGGAGATGGTGTTCTATTTGGTCACGGTCCTATAATTTCGGACCTTGACTATGCAGATGACATAGCCATCTTGGCAGATTCGGAAGTACATCTTCGCCAATTACTGTTAGCTGTCGTTGCGGCAGCAGCGAGAGTTGGCCTGAAGATAAATGCCAGAAAAACTAAGATCCTTTTCAGCCACTGCCCTCCTCCCAATATAGCGATCACTGGGACTATTCTGGAATCTGTGGTCGCCTTTAGATATCTCGGCTCCGAAATCACCCATAATGGCTCTATCACATCAGAGGTCCGTTATAGAATTGCTAGAGCCCAGGCTGCTTTCGCTGCCTTCGAAGCCAAGCTATGGAGCAAACGTGACATCTCTCTGACGGTTAAAACTAAAGTTTTTGACGCGGCGGTCATGTCGGTACTGCTATACGGGTGCGAAACCTGGCCAGTAAAAGTCGCCGATCTAAATTTACTGGCTGGTTTTGAGATGCGATGCCTCCGTCGCATACTCAGGACTGTCTATACGGATCGAATCACGAACGACGCAATTCGAAATCGGCTGCATCGGCAAACTATTACCAATGTCATCAAACGACGTCGTCTTACGTATTTCGGCCACGTATTGCGTATGCCGGCTGCTCGTTTCCCAAACGGAATACTTGACTTTGCCCCGCCGGCAGACTGGCGTAGGCCGAGGGGAGGTGTGCGCCAAACTTGGCTACGAGTTGTCCAGAAGGACCTCCAGGGACTGTCAAGAACCTATGGTAGACTCTGGCACGACGACTGGATTGGAATCTGCAGAATGATTGCCGCCGACAGAACACAGTGGCGCTTGGTGGTCGATGAAACCTTGGGATGAAGTTGGATACCAGCGATACATCGGACACGATGTTGCTGCCTAAGCAAGCAAGTTTAACGTCCGTTCCATCAAAAACCTGTTCAGAACAAATATGAGAGCTAGCATCCGTTCATAGCTCCTTCTAGCGTTGTGGATGGTAGGACATTACGAGATTACAGATGTGGACGATACGTACCTTTATGAGTGTGGAAGGCGGAGGCCGGAGGTTCCACTTTTTCTGGGCAATATTTGGCATGCATATAGCTAATACAACTAGAAAAGAGCACAGAAAAAATCCCGACCCGGTTTTTTATACAAAACGATTTTTTAGCAAAAAAGCATGCAAAAGCGTGTACTCAATATAGCCTCCTATGATCCTGTTTTGTAATTTTTCTTACGATGGTGAAAGTGAAATTACACATAGGTTAGCACAAACAAAAGCACAATAGTAGACCTTGTTTATGCTATGGAACTCATGGGTTGATGCTCTTTAGCACATCAATAAATAGGCCAAAACTGATATCTGAACCACGCCTGTGTAGGAACCAAAACAGCTCTAATTTTACCGTGTATATCTCGAAATTGGCTGAACCAAATTCCTTCATATTTTGCCATGTTACTACAATGTATAGGGTCTACAAAGGAGCAAAGTATAAGCGAAATTAATTTTTTGACTCATCGCACTGAAGTCGGCATGTACCAGATAACAAAAGTTGGCACCTATAACATTTTCAAAAAGCCTGGTAGTAGAGGGTATACTAGATGTCTACACATGTACGTCTACCAAGACTGAGGATGAATATTCCGAATTTACCCTCAAGTTTTTCCTGAGCAGCGGTTTCGTTTCTTTTTTCAGCAGTCTTACTGACAGACTCGGATTGGTGTTCAAACTTCGCCATCATCTCTTTGTGTTTATGACTGCTAACATGATTTTCATACGCATTAGCCGAGTTGAAGCTTTTCCGGCAGGCATCACAGCGGCGTTCAATGCTACTTTCTGCATCCTTGTTTAGCTAAATATACAAAATGGCTTAAAATACAATTAGAAACGTAGTTTTCGGCTGCATACACAATTAAATTAGGGCAATGCGCGATACAACAAAAAATATATATACGTATATATGTACGTAGCATTTCAGAAATATGGCAAGTGTAATTATTCCTGGTATTATATATATACGTATATACAGTATATACATTTCATGAAATCCATGACTGGTGGCGTAATTTCCAAATTGGCGAAAACAGCAAAATGTCGCGAAGTATTAGCGATTTTCGCCATAGTTGGCGAAAAAAACAAGAATTGTCGCCAATTAAACAAGACTTTTCTCCAATTTTGGCGAAAATTGCCGTCACTTCGCGATATTTCGCCAATTTGGAAATTACGCCACCAGTCCTGGATTTCATGAAATGTACTGTATATATATATATATATATATATATATATATATATATATATATAACAAGTACAACAAAAATGCTCCGCACAAAAGGGGATAATACGTGTGTTGGGCCTATGTCTGTCGTTTAAATTCCGGTTGAGAAAGCAAGTATATAAATCCGACACAGCAAGTTTGGGTGGTTCTATGACAAAAGTTGCTCAGTTCGATGCGGGCTTTCATTTGGTACCAAATTTGACCACTTTTGAAAATTTTAATTTTTGACCCAAAATCGCCTAAGTCCCCACCCCACCCCACCACAGCCCTCTACAGCCACTTTAGGTACGCACTTCTATGACAAAAGTTGCTCAGTTCGATGCGGGCTTTCATTTGGTACCAAATTTGACCGCTTTTGAAAAATTTTATTTTTGACCCAAAATCACCAAGTCCCCACCCCCACCCTACCACAGCTCTCTACAGCCACTTTGAGCATGCAATTCTATGACAAAAGTTGTTCAGCTCACTTAGGGCTTTCATTTGGTACCAAATTTGACCACTTTTGAAAAATTTTATTTTTGACCACTTGACCCCCTACCCGATTTACCCTTCAAACGGCAAAGTGGAGCCAGTCCAGCAAAATGGGTGGGTCGGACGGCAAAACGAACTCCGGGAATGAGCTGGGCGCACCAGAAAACCTCTATGGACAAAGTTTTGAGAGGCCATGCACAGTCCTATATGGTGTTCTTGTAAGTCGGTACCGACTTGACCCTCCCGACAGCAAAGTGGAACCAGCCCAGCAAAATGAGTGGGTCGGACGGCAAAACGGACACCGGAAATGAGCTGGGCGCACCAGAAAACCCCTATGACAAAGTTTTGAGAGGCTATGCACAGTCCTATATGGTGTTCTTGGAAGTCGGTACCGACTTGACCCTCCCGACAGCAAAGTGGAACCAGCCCAGCAAGATGGGTGGGTCCGACGGCAAAACTGCTTACGGGAATCAATTCGCCGTGCCAGAAAACCTTTGTATAAAAAATTGAGCTTTCTAAGTTGAATACACAGCGAGAAATTTCGATTTTTCATTTTTCGAATTTTCACCATTTTTGACCGGCCACTGTGGTCGCATGGGAAGTGATAGAGAAACGAGACTTAGCTATTTAGTTAGTTCAATATATGTAGTTTCTGAATATAAAAAGAAATCGGCTCCAGCTCTTAACGTTCGAGCTGCGCAGCGACCACAAAAATGGTCACTTTTCGCTCTGAGCAGACTTTGCGCACCTGCGGCGCAAAAAAGTAGCGATTCTTAAATGGCGCATGGGGTACTACCAGACCCTATACCCCCTTAGGTCCGGCCTCCGCTGCAGATTACGTGAAAGAGGCGGAAAGTCAGGACAATACGACCATTAAATAGGAGAAACCGGAAAAAAACATCGCCGCCATAACCGGTCCGGGGCGCAACTTTTTAACGGAAAGTGATACGGGGCTGAAACTTCGCACACATACTAAACTCGACGTGCTCTACAATTTGCGCATGAAATCTGCGCAGGATCTGCGCAGGATTTTGCGCAGCCTCTGCGCAGCTTATTTTACGGTGTCTCCAGGGACTTTTGACACATATTATAGGGGTCGCTGCCGCGACCCCTATGATACACCTATACCCAGCGACAGCTATGTTGAGGGGTACCCTGCTCCGCTCTAATTCGAGTTTAAAACCATGTTTAATGTCAAAATCAATGTCCACTCATTTGTATTTGAGAGCATTTTGTAGCTGGCTTAAAGAAATTTCTGAATGAAAGTTCAGAGAACAAGCGAGAACATACAGCTTGCACGTCAGGGTAGTATCTGACAATTACGCTGACAATTACCAGTGGCGACGCCAGGGGGGGCCGTACTCCCCCTTTGCAATTTGGGATCTCCTCCCTAAGTGAAAATTTTCAGAAAATTGTCCAAATTTTTATAAAATTCGAAGAAATTTTGTAAACATCGGTGAATTTTTGCTAAAAATCGAAAACATTTTGTTAAAATTTGAGAAATTTTTTGGAAAATTAAGTAAAACTTGCTAAAATTCAGGAGTTCCCAAAAAAGGTCGCCTGAGTTTTGGGTCGACGCCCCCTTAAGAAATCCTGGCGCCGCTACTGACAATGAGATATGCCGTAAAACGTCCATTTACAATAGTTTGTCTTTGCCGCAGCGAAAATTTTTATTAAATTTAAATTTTCTGAACCGAAAAGTTTAGACGGTAAAGTTCTTCTTTGATCAACTCAAACGAAAGAGAGTTTCAATCCCCTAAAAACCCCTCCAATGGACACGTCCATGCTGCACGTTGTACAAGTTACACCTAGTTACAAGTTACAAATACAACCTCGTTCCTGTACGAAATAACTTTCTGTCGAAATTCATCCGCGGAAATCGGTGGCAAACCAGCTACTTTGCGTTTCAGATTGTACCTAAACAAAAACTTAGAGGTTGTATATATATATACACAAACAGCACCACCATAACCAAATATACGTAAGAATAAAATGATTATATACTGGGCTTATTCTAGAGTATTTTTGTGGGGGCTCATTGGGGGGACGAGTCATTTTGGGGGGTTTCAAAGTTTTTCTAAAAACATCCTAAAAATGGAGCTATTCTTATTTCTTATACTAATCGCCAAAAATAAGAGGATTTAGTGCTTAAATAAGCAAAAATCTACTAAAAATCTCCGGCGAAGCCGGACAATTTTCGAAAATTTGGCCTTCTGAGCGATTTCTTCAGGGCAAAAGTTGGCACCAAAATGGCCCCCAGTTTTTTTGGGAGGGGGGAGCGATTTTTGGAGGGAACGATTTTTTCGCGAGGAATAGTGTTTACGTATGGGGCCAACCCAGTTGAATAAGAACAGATATATTCTCTCGCTACCGCGACCCCTATGAATATACAACAAACTGTTTCACCCTGGGCTTATTCTACTGGGGGGGGGGGCGGGGGGGGGGGGGGGGGCCCCCCATAACCACCCTTCCCCCCCAAAAATCGTTCCCCCCCATAAATCGCCCTCCCCCCCCAAAAAAGTGGGTGCCCCTTTTGGTAAAATCGCTCAGAAGGCCAAATTTTCAAAAATTTTCCGGCTTCGCCGGAGATTTTTAGTAGATTTTTGCCTATCTAAGCACTATTTTTGCACTAAAAACGAACTTTTTTGGCGGTTACTAAAAAATAGCGCTATTTTTAGCATGTTTTTAGAAAAATTTTGAAAAATTTTCGCCCCCCCCAAAATGACTCGCCCCCCGAGGGCCCCCCCAAAGAGCCCCCCCCCAAGAAAAAATCCCTAGAATAAGCCCAGTCACCTGTGCCAGTCACTCTTGTAATGATCGCGTTGAAGTTCCGGGCGTGAAAATATTACATTACAATTGAGACATGTGAGAGAATTAGTTGCATTTGTAGTGTCCATAATTCAGACGATGAACACTAAAATAAATTTATATACATATATATATGTATATTTATATATTACATCATCAATTATGAACAGATCGATAAGATGTTGGAAATCAAATAAGATTCAGGATACCAACATGGAGACTCTGTGGAGACGGAAAGAAACGGTGTTTTGCTCAAAACGCGTATAATTACACGCTTCTTCCGGGAAGTAGCAAAAATGCTTGGCAATTGTGTAACGTAGCACATAAGTTTTGAACGAAAGTTATCAATCAAATATATAGCTGCTTATTGGGGTGTCGGGCCCCCTAGGAAATTTTTCAGCTGTTTATATGCATAGTTTGAGTGTTTTAAGAATGTTTTGAAATATCGGCAAATTTTTGCTAAAAATCGTAAAATTTTTACTAAAATTTGAGAAGTTTTTTGGAAAATGAAGGTAAAATTTACTAAACTTTCCCAAAAAAGGTCGCTGGATGTTTGGGTCAAATCCTGGCGCCGCTACTGTGCGTGGCTCATCCGTAATGTGTAACGGAGGTCTGGGGTGGGGGCAGTGGAGGATCCAAGGGAATGTCCGGGCCCCGCTTTGCGGTTTGGCCCACCCATTTACCACCCTCCCCCCCCCCAAACACACGTATGTATGTCCCCCTGCCCAGACCCAAAGCTCCAGGAAAACTATGGGATGGGATGGGCACCCCAACCAAAATTTCCGGAGAACGGATTCGTGAAACTATGCGCAACATAGTTCCACCGGAAATTTTGGTTGGAGGGACAAGTTTTGGATATTTGTTTGTCGAGCCCCTGAAATGTGATGGGGGTACACATATATATAGCAAGCTTAACAAAAAATATAAAAATTCGGTTTTTTGGCTGTAACTTTCGCAAAACTAAATCAAATCAATTACGTATATACTTTGAGGACCCATGAATAGATCTGGCTTTTACCTACAGGGGGGGCCTCCCCAGAAATCCGTTCCCCCCCAGACTTGGGTCGCCCCCCAGGATTCGGGCTTTCTCCCCCAGAACCCCCCCACCCTAAAGTGCCCGGAAGAATAGGGTTTTGAGGGCAAATTTTGAAATTTTTTTCCGGCTTCGCCGGATTTTTACCCATCTTTAAGCATTTTATAGCTATTTTAAGCTTAAATTTACGTTGAAAACAGTCTATCTTTTAGCTCAGCAGCAAAAAAGCTATTTTTAGACATTTTTCTAAAAAATTTTCTTCCACCCACACCTGGGGGGGAGGGCCAAAAAAGTTTGCCTAGGAAAAAGCCAGATAGATCTTAGGCTAAGCTTTCAACCACCCGTTTTGTTGCGACCAGTAAGTTGCAGTAGCCGAAAATGTGATTTTTTGTTAAAGGTTTAACTAAAATTCACGCGTTAACAAAAAATCATTGGCGGATCGGATCCCAGAGAGCAGCTAGCAACGCTTTCTCACCAGTTTTGGATAGAGCACACTAAATAACGCATTTAAAAGCCAAACAGCTAACCTAGTGTTCCAATTTGGGCAACTGACCACGCCGAAGGCTTAGTGGTCACTGATAGGCCCCGGCAGCGTCCAGTATGAGGCCTGGCGGTTCTTCTAAGGTCAAATGAGGTCTCGAGAGGTCTTGAGTCTAGTCAGTAAACCAACCCGGGGGTTTACTGACCCAGAAAATGAGAAAATTTTGAAATTATAATAAAAATCTGTAATGGAAGCCTTTAAAAAGATATTAATAAATTGAGAAATTTTTTGAAATCATGGAAAAATTTGTAATGGAAACAACCTTAAACGATCTGACTAAAAAGCTCCGCAGGCGCAACAAATTTGATCTAGAAAAGCAAGTCCGGCGCGAAAGATTACAAACCTTAAGCTACAGTTTTCTATGTGATAGGCTGCTTAACCTGCAGAAATTAAGCAAATTTCAAAAATTTCCAAAATTTGCCTATATATGTTTAAGTGTGAAACATACGAAATTTTCAAAAATCAATTTGACATGAATTTTTGCAAAGATATTTTTTGATTCAGATGTATAGCAAGGTTAACAAAAAAAAATCACCCCGAAAATTCGCAAAAAAAATCACCCACCTACAGGATTAGTAACAAGCCGCAGCTGGAAAATTTTTTGCACGGTAATAGCCAGAGGTCCCAACCTTAACATATGTAAGTTTGACCGCCGAGGCCCAACTCCTTCGACTAGGATACCCAAAATAGTCGACCCACCCCAAAACCGACCTTCGGACAACTCCGGACCAAAATTGAAAATTTTGCTATTACTCACTATGGACTTTGCTTAGCTAACCCATATTATGCATGTAACATGTCCACACTCTGCACTATCTAGCCATATATTGGATACCTTGCCATGACCTCTGGGCTGGCCCACGGTGGGGGTTTTTTTTTTGAAAATTTTTTGAAAAAAAAAACACCCACAACTTTTTGTAAAAAGGTGCGGGATGGCTGCTACAGCAAAACTAACACCAAATTCGAGCTCTACGACCCCGAAAACCTATATAGCACATGTTTTTAGTTACCTCAGACCCGTCTGACCCACTGGCTGGCTGTTAGGCATGACCCCGACCCTCCGGACCCCTGGGGAGGTCTGGATTACATATGTGGGCTAAAGCTACATAAAAACAGATGCCAAATTTGAATTCTACGCCCCAAAAAACCTATATAGGCGAGTTTTAAACTTCCTGGACCCTGAAATAAAATTTTTGACCAGTCACGTGACCTGACCAAGGTCACGTGACCCTGGGCCAAGTCACGTGACCAGTCCAGATGCGAAATTACTACGCCAAATTGTTTGCGCTGTGCTTACTAGAGGAATAGAACACCAAACAAGTGGATTCCTAGCTTCCTGGAGTCAATAAACAGTGTCAAGAAAATTGGTCATGGTAGCCACTTTGGACCCGGGGGCCGAGCACCGAAATTCGAAGTTAAGCCTACACAAAAGAAACTTCGGGGTCCAAATTTTTTTACATAATAACTCTATGGACTATGCTCTATTCATACATGAAAAGAAAATTTTCATAGCTGTATCCTGAGATTAGATCCATGGGTGATTTTTTTTTGCGAACCCGTGATTTTTTTTGTGAATTCGTTAACAAAAAAAATCACAAAAATTTTTTATTACTCTCGCTACACAAGAGCTATCGGCATGAAATTTGCACCATATATAGAGGGGATCATTACCAGTTGATACATACCAAAATTATTTCGATCGGACTTTATTTGCGAAAATGGCAGCAAAAATTCGATTTTTGATTTTTTTTTATTAACCTTGCTATACTAAAAATGACCCACTCTTTCGAATAGTACAGTCACAACTGTTCTGGCATGCTTTTAGCAAAAATTTCGGCTGGGTTTTTTCCCGCATTGGGTTTTTCTCATCGGTTTGGTCGAAAATTTCTCACCAACCGTAAGTGCTAGAGAGACGTTTTATGGCTCAGGACATGTCATATGAACAATATGGGTTGCCTAGGTTTCCCCTTAGAAAATAGCAGCCGAAATTCGAACTTCGGTCATGAACGTTTTTGAGGTCTCTTTTGGGTACCCTCACTTAAAGGTCTGCCCTGAACGCATGGAGAGGGCTAGGAGCTCAAACTCGCAGGTTGTAATGTCGAAATGTCGAGATGCGTGGCTATCACCATGGAAATAATTGGGTGTCTGAGGCTTTCCTGTGAGTCAGGGTGGGGTGATTTTTTTGTTAAAATTTCGGGCGATTTTTTGTTAAGCTTGCTATACACATTAGGTGTAACTGGGGGTTTGGGGGCTCACCCCTCAGCCATTTTTCCAACCCCCCCCCAAAAAAACCCGCGCCCCCAACTAGGGGGGGAAAGGGGTAGTCGCGCCGAAGCCGCGAAAATTGGCCAAAAATTTTCAGGGTAAATTTTGCAAAGTTTTTCAAAAAAGACCAAATTTTTGGCTTAACGTGTTTATTATCGCGAGAAATACACGTTTATAATGGTTCTATGGACTTCTAGGCTCAATATTGACCTTATTCTGGACTCAGAAACATGTTGGCAATCAAGTTTTTGAGTTTAAAAACATTGTCTAATGTTAAAATTACTTAATGATTTCATGTTTTTCGGCAATAGCAATGCTTGAAAATGCGATTTTTGGCAAAACAAATTGAAAAATTTTTTGCGGAGGTTAGGGGGGTCTAAAAAGGGGACACCCCAAAATTGCGGAGGAGGGCCCCCCCACTCCAAATCCCAGTTACACCTATGCGCATTATACATAGGTAGTCTAATGAGAAAATTATATATATATATACTTTATGGTTGACTGTTCTTTGTTTTAGAAACGGCTGAAAATGCGATTTTTGGCATCCCCCACAGAAATTTAAAGAAGGAGACGTCCCCCATAACCGAGGGGGGGGGGGGGAGTCGCGCCTACAGCGCGAAAAACGGCCAAAAATTGGGGTATATAAATTTTGCAAATTTTTTCAAAAATGCCCAAATTTTTAAAGTGTTTATTATTGCGAGAAATACACGTTTTTAACTGTATTATGGGCTTTCTGACTCATTATTGACCGTATTTTCGACTTGGAAACATGATGGCTATCAAGTTTTCGAGTCTAAAAACAATGTGGTCTAATGTCAAAATTGCTTCATAATTGTTCATTGGCATTGAAAACGGCTGCAAATGCGATTTTTGGCATAAACATAGAAAAATTTTATTGGGGGAGGGTTGGGGGGTTGGGCTGGGCGGGCGACCCCCAAAAAGTAGGAGGGCTTGCCGAAAAGTGGGGGGGCTCCGAAAAGTGGAAGGGGGAACCGAAAAGAAAAACCCCCGCCCCCCCCCCCCACTAAAAAATGCCAGCGAAACCCTCCCAGCGATTTTTGGACCCAAAACGTTATCTAAATTTGGCCGAAAAATGGTCTTTTTTTGAAAAAACTTTCTAAAATTTTGACTTAAAATCACTTTAAAACGATGCAAAAACGTTTAAAACATTAAAAACAGGCCTTATTTTGACGAAAAAATGCTAAATTACCGAAAATTTTGCATTTTTGGCCATTTTTTGAAATTTCTGAGGTCCGAATTCAGGGAGGGGTTGGGGGGTATATACCCCCATCACATTTCATAGGTCGACCACCAACCATAGGTGTAACGGGGATTTGGGTTGGGGGGGGGCCCGGAATTTTGGGGGGGCCCTTTTCAGACCCCCCACGACCCCCCCCAAAACTTTTTTCTATTTTTATGTCAAAAATCGCATTTTCAGCCATTGCTAATGCCGAAAAACATGAAATCATTAAGTAATTTTAACATTAGACAGTGTTTTTAAACTCGAAAACTTTATTGCCAACATGTTTCTGAGTCCAGAATAAGGTCAATATTGTGTCTGTACGACCATAAAACCGTTATAAACGTGTATTTCTCGCGATAATAAACAAGTGAAGCCAAAAATTTGGACTTTTTTGAAAAATTTTGCAAAATTTGCCCTAAAAATGCCCAATTTTTGTCCAATTTTCGCGCCGTCGGCGCGACTACCCCCCCCCCCCCCCCCCCCCGTTGGGGGGGGGGGGCGGGGGCCCCCAAAAATTTTTGGGGGGTTTGAAAAAATGGCTGGGGGGGGGTTACCCCCCCCCAATTACACCTATGCCACCAACCTTCCATGATTTATCCCCGTCAAACCATAGGTGTATATAATTGAGGGTAGTCGCGCCGAAGGCGCGAAAATTGGCCAAAAATCGGGCATTTTTAGGGCAAATTTCGCAAAGTTTTTTAAAAAAAGTCCAAATGTTTGGATTAACGTGTTTATTATCGCGAGAAATACACGTTTATAACGGTTTTATGGTCTTCTAGACTCAATGTTGACCTAATCCTGGATTCAGAAACATGTTCGCAATAAAGTTTTCGAGTTTAAACACACTGTCTACTGTTAAAATTATATACATACTTAATGATTTCATGTTTTTCGGCATATGCAATGGCTGAAAATGCGATTTTTGACGAAAAAATAGAAAAATTTTTGAGCTTTGGGGGGGGTCGTGACTCGTGGGGGGGGGGGGTGGGGGGTCTAAAAAGGCCCCCCCCCAAAATTCCGGGGGAGGGGGCCCCCACCCCAACCCAAATCCCCGTTACCCCTATGCCTCAGACCCAAACTCATAGGTGTAACGGGGATTTGGGTTGGGGGGGCCCCCCTCCCCCAAAATTTGGGGGCGGGCCCCCTTTTTAGACCTCCCCCAAACCCCCCCCCCCAAGACCCCCCGCAAACCTCCCCCAAAAAATTTTTTCAATTTTTATGCCAAAAATCGCATTTTCAGCCATTGCTAATGCCAAAAACATCCAACCATTAACTAATTTTAACATTAGACAGGGCCTTTAAACTCAAAAACGTGATTGCCAACATGTTTCTAACTCCAAAATAGGGTCAATATTGAGTCAGAAAGTCCATAAAACTGTTTAAAACGTGTATTTCACGCAAAAATGAACACCTTAAGCCAAAAATTTGGAAATTTTTGAAAAATTTTGCAAAATTTACCCTAAAAATACCCGATTTTTGGCCAATTTTTCGCGCCTGCGGCGCGACTACCCCCACCCCCCCCCCAGTTGGGGGGGGCCGGGGGCCCCCAAAAATTTTTGGGGGTGGTTTGGAAAAATGGCTGGGGGGGGGGGGTTACCCCCCCCCAAACTCCCCCCAATTACACCTATGCCCAAACTTCCTGGGAAACTATGGGCATACAGTACATTCATTTAAAATAGGAGCTTTTCGCGACATGTCGCCAATTATTCGTCTGGCGACAATCGCGAAAGTTCAGCGGTTATCGTAGAAATTTGGCGATATGTCGCCAAAACTAGACACCTGCGACAATCGCGGAATTATCGCGATTATCGTAGAATACTGGCGATAAGTCGTGTGAAATATTCGCGACAATCGCGGATGTTTGCCGATTGTCGTGAAAAATTAACGAAATATCGCTAGTTTCCACGACAGTCGTCAAACATCCGCGATTGTCGCGAATAGTCTTTCCACGACTTATCGCCAATATTCTACGATAATCACGGTCTAGTCTTAGCGAAAAACCACTGTCTAATGTTAAAATTACTTTATGGTTAGACGTTTTTCATCATTAGAAACGGCTGAAAATGCGATTTTTGGCATAAAAAATGAAAAATTTTTTTGGGGGAGGGTTGGGGGGGTCCTGGGGGGGGGGGGGTCACAGGAAAACTTTTGTTGGAAAAAATCGGAAAAAAATCGGGACAATATTTTTTCGATTTTTTCCGGAAATTATTCCGACTTTTTTGTGCAACTTTTCCGATTTTATTCCGATTTTTTACCGAATTTTTTCCGATTTTTTCCGGAGATTTTCCCGATTTTTGTGCAACTTTTCCATTATTCCGATTTTTTTCCGATATTTTTCCGATCTTTTTTCCGATATTTTCCAGACATTTTTCCGATTTTTTCCAGACATTTTCCCTATATTTTCACGATATTTTTCGGAAATTTTTCTGTGATTTTCCGGATATTTTTCCGATGTTTTTCCAGTCATTTCTCCAAATTTCCCCAACATTTTCTCGCCACCTGCATACGTCTCGTGCTGTATACGTATTATATATATACGTATAGCAAGGTTCACAAAAAAAATCACCCCGAAAATTCACAAAAAAAATTACCCACCTAGACGGCTAACAACAAGCCGCAGCCGGAAAATTTTTTGCATGGTAATAGCCACAAGTCCCAACCCCAACATATGTAAGTTTGGCTGCCGAGGCTCAACTCCTCCGACTAGGGTGCCCAAAATAGTCGACCCACCCAAAATCGGACCCTCGGACAACTCCGGACCAAAATTGAAATTTTTGCTGGTACTCACTATGGACTTTGCGCAGGTACCCCATATTATGCATGTGACATGTCCTAACTCTAAGCTATCCAACCATATATTGGATTCCCTGCCAGGTCCTCTGGGTTCGCCACCGGTGGGTGATTTTTTTGTGAACAAGTTCACAAAAGAAAAATCACTATCAGCTTTTTGTAAAATGCCTCTGGGGCAACCGCTAGGGTAAAACTAATGCCAAATTCGAGCTCAGCCACCCGGAAAACCTATATAGAGCATGTTTTAGGTACCTCAACCCCCTTCTGGCAGACGGTCCGGCCGATGGACCCGGCCCGGACCCTCCGGACCCAGGGGGTGGTCAGGATCACCTATCTGGGCAAAGGCTACCTAAAAACTAATGCCAAATTTGAATTCTACGCACCGAAAAACCTATATAGGCGAGTTTTTAGGCTTCTGGGACCTTGAAATAAAATTTTTGGTCTGTCACGTGACCCCGACCCAGGTCACGTGACCCTAGGCCAAGTCACGTGACCATTCCAGATACGAAATTACTCCGCCAAATTGTTTGTTCTGTGCTTACTAGAGCAATAGAACACAAAATAAGTGGATTCCTAGCTTCCTGGTATCAATAATAAAGGTCAAGCACATTGGTCTGGGCAGCCACTTTGGACCCGGGGGCCGAGAACCAAAATTCGAAGTTCAGCCTGTTCAAAAAAAACTTGGAGGTCCAAATTTTTTACGTAATAACACTATGGACTATGCTCTATTTATGCATGAAAAGAAAAATTTCCTAGCTATATCCTGAGATCAGATCCGGTGGTGATTTTTTTGTGAACGAGTGATTTTTTTGTGAATTCGTTCACAAAAAAAATCACAAAAATTTTTTATTACTCACGCTACACGAGGGCTACCGGCATGAAATTTGCACCATATGTAGAGGGGGTCACTACCGTTCCATACGTACCAAAAGTTCTTCGATCGGACTTCATTTGCGAAATTGCCAGCAAAAATTCGATTTTTGATTTTTTTGTGAACCTTGCTATATATGAGTCGATTTCTGGGATGCTCGACTATTGAGTAGACAACCCAAGAAATCAAATTGGCTCAATTTCCCATATTTTATAATATACGTATATATATATAGCATCCTAATGCAATACTAAATCTAGGGATGCACCGGTGCCTGCCCTCCGGCCCCGACCCCGGTAGTCAGGCCCCGGCCCCGGTGGTCAGGCCCGGTACCAACCGGGGCCAAAAATTAGAAAAATTTTGTATATTTTTGACATTTTCTGATCAAAATTTTGAATTTTCGAAAGTCAAAGAGTGTTATGACTATGGCTAAGTGTTATGGACCCCGGCCAGGGCCCACGATGAGGTCCCGCATGCCAATTTATAGTAGCCAAAGTTTGATAGTTGGTTAGATATAGAGTTGCAAACTTTCGAAAATCCTTTAGCATTTTGGCCAATTTTGGGAGGTCAACTTTGGTCAAGTACTGTACTTACAGAATCAAACTTAGAAACCAATCTGGTACTGTAGGGTATACTTCTAGACTTGCTCTTTCTAATGGGCTATACTAGGCAACTGCAGCTGCTATGGTTGGGGAGTAGGCGACCATGCTTTCCCCTTCTTTTCCGTCATGTTTCCCCCCTCTGACTATATTGCAGTTTTTAACACAACTAACTTTTTTCTAGTGACATTCTGCATACTATGGCCAGTTCCCAGCAGGTTTCACGCCCAAACAGGTTAGGTACGGCGGATTTAGCATTTTGACCAAAAAATCGGGTTTTAAGCTTGCTGTGAGGTTAGAAGGGTGCCTAGGTAGTTTTGCACACTAAAACCAGCTAAAACAATGCTTTTAAACCATTCTAAATGGTTGGTTGGTAGAAATCCGTGCCATGTTTTGTTTTTCCCCCGCACCATGTTTTTTCCCCGATTTGAGGGTAAAAAAACATGGACAAATCCTGTTACTGCCAAAGCTGAGTGAGGTGTAAGAGAAGTTTGAATATACGATTGGATAGGTATATATTTGCCCACGGTACATAACGGTATATTCAAACCGATCCAAATCCAAGCGAAGAATAAGTTGGAGGCTTGCTTCCCTATTCATGTTTTTCTTCCCCCTCCCCTGACTATACTGTCTATTGGAGTAACCAGAGCTGCCTGTCTTCGGTGATGTGATGGGCTGACACACGCCTCAAATAAGCTTGACGCAAAGACCCTCGCAGAAATCGTTTTTAGGATCTAGAAACCTGAAAATCTCCAAAAAAGAACAGCTTTTTAATCTATGATTTTTCATGCTATTTCTGACCTGTCTGCAATAAATTAGCCAAATCCCAGAACCACTTACGAGATATGGCCATTCAAAGTTTGAAAAATCATCAATTTTGGCAATTTTGGGCCATGCTAGCGGACTAACGAAGAAAGCTATCGAGCTAATATTTTGCATCCGTAAATTGGGTACCATAGAGAACGTTTTGTATCAATTTCAGCTAAATCTGAGAAATTTTATTTTTTCGGTGTTTCAGCTGACTGTGACTGCTGACTGTTGAAAAATCGGAAAAAATATATAAAATTTAACAGATTCAGCTGAAATTCATCCAAAACGTTCTCTATGGTATATACTTATTTTACGGATGCCAAATATTAGCCCGATACTTTTCTCGTTAGTTACTTATGATAGCCCATAGTTTCTAAAATCGATCTTTTGGCTAAAAATTGATGATGTTTCAAACTTTGAATGGCCATAATATCTCATACATCTGTATCTGGTTCTGGGATTCGGCCAATTTTTCGCAGACAGGTCAGAAATAGCATGAAAAATTATATATATCGTCAAGCGGGAAAAACCCCACTCTTTCTTTCTTGGACCAGAACTTTCGACTGGTTCGGGCTAGCACGAGCATGAAAAATTATATATATCGTCAAGCGGGAAAAACCCCCACTCTTTCTTTCTTGGACCAGAACTTTCGACTGGTTCGGGCTAGCACGACTTTGATACTATATATATATATATATATATATATATATATATATATATATATATATATATATATATATATATATATATTTAATTAGGGTTTGCCCTAAGCTTCTAGGCCCTGCCGTTATAGAGAAATTAAAGCTTTCCATGTAGGGAAAAACCCACCCGCAATTTTTGCATTATACCCACCTAAGATTTCCAGGTCGGGAAAAAATCCACATGCATTTTTGCATTATACCGGCCTAGCGGCATAGGTGTAATTGGGGGAGGGGGGTTTGGGGGTGGGGGTAACCCCCCTTCGCCCCAGCCTTTTTTCCAAACCCCCCCCCAGAAATTTTGGGGGGGGGGGCCCGGCCTCCCCCAACTGGGGGCGGGGGTATAGTCGCGCAGAGGGCGCGAAAATTTGCCAAAAATTGGGCATTTTTGGGGCAAATCTTGCAAAATTTTTCAAAAAAGTCCATATTTTTGGCTTAACGTGTAGGTGGTGGTCAATAGGACCCCGAGGCTATAGTGACCAGTGGTCACTTCCATCGGTTTCCGCAATATGCCCATTGAAACGAGCGTAGTCGATTTACTATATATGCCCCCAACCAAAACGCCGAAAACCGCTGTTTATAGTGAGTTTTCCCAACTTTGACCCCGGGCGAGGAACCACGGGAGCCATGCTGACCAGTGGTCACTTCGGACGGTATCGGCAGTATGCTCATCGTTTTCAGCGACCCCGATTTACTATATATGGGCACCACCAAACGGCGGAAAATAGCTGTTTTTGGGGACTTTTCCCAACTTTGACCCTGGGCGAGGAACCACGGGCGCCATGCAGCCCGAGGGTCACATCCGTCGGTTTCGACGATATGCTCATCGTTTTCAGCGACCCCGATTTCCTATATATGGGCACCACCAAATGGCCGAAAATAGCTGTTTTTGGGGACTTTTCCCAACTTTGACCCTGGGCGAGGAACCACGGGCGCCATGCAGCCCGAGGGTCACATCCGTCGGTTTCGGCGATATGCTCATTGTTTTCAGCGACCCCGATTTCCTATATATGGGCACCACCAAATGGCCGAAAATAGCTGTTTTTTGGGGACTTTTCCCAACTTTGACCCTGGGCGAGGAACCACGGGCGCCATGCAGCCCGAGGGTCACATCCGTCGGTTTCGGCGATATGCTCATCGTTTTCAGCGCCCCCGATTTACTATATATGCGCACCACCAAATGGCCGAAAAACGCTATTTTAGACGACTTTTTGACAATTTTCTATGTTGGGGCCTCGAAAAATTTCTAAGTCCACAAGCTTCGCAACCCCATGTTTGACAGTCTCTAAAAATCGCTAGGAGCCAAATTGGGCAAAAATAATCAATAGTGAACAGGTTCATGGTTATGCTAACAAGATAATAATAGGTAAAGGTTACCACCGTAAGCCATGTGAAAAATCCGTTGGACACAAAATTGTACAAAAGCGTAAAGGACGAACACAACAGAAAAAAAACCACACATACACAAAGTGGTCAGAAAAGTCGATTTTTTCAAAGTTCATTTTTTCCGGGCAAGTTTGGTATCATTCGAAAGCTCTTGGCCTGGAGATTTCAGAAATGCAAATTTTAGCTCTCAACTCCTTACCGTTAATTAGTTTTGCTTAATTAACGTTTTCAAAGGCTGCATTTGACCGTTTTAGCTCATATTATGGGGTGCTCTCCGAGCTACCCCATGATAATTATAATTATATAACTATAATTTTTCTATAATATCAAAATATATACGGGGCACGGGGGGACCATGGCAAAATTTGTTCCCCCCATCTTCATAAGTGCAGGATTCTCCCCCCCCCCACCAGGGTGACTAGTATATACCCAAGAGCGACACCCCAGTTTCACTCTGTTTTATGCCCAGCCACACCTAGTTTCCTCTGGGAGGGGGTTTACTCCCCCCAAATTTTTGCCCAATTTTACCCACTCCCAGAACTTTTGACATAGCTTCCCCCAACTCTCGGCTCGGCTACCCCCTCCCGAACCCCCACAACGATTTTTTGACCCAAAAAGTTAGCTCAATTTGGCCGAAAAATTGTCATTTTTGAAAATTTTTTCTAAAATGTTGGCTTAAATCGCTTTAAAACAGGGTAAAAACGCCTAAAACATTAAAAACAGGCCTTATTTTGAAGAGAAAAAGGGCTAAATTACCGAAAATTTTGCATTTTTTGGCTATTATGTCAAATTTCTGAAGTCCGAATTGTGGGGGGGGGGGTATATACCTCCCAATCACATTCCTTGGGTCGACCACCAACCTTCCAAGATTTATATACCCCCCCCAGACCCAAAGTTCCGCAGAAACTATGCAGCCACACCGAAGAATTGGAAAAGTAAAAAAATCGGAAAAATTCCTGGAAAAAACTGAGAAAACAATTTATTCTGAGTTTATTCTGATTTTTTTCCGAAATTATTCCGGTTTTTTCCAAATTAGAAAATATCGGAAAAAAATCGGGAAAAAATCAGAATAATTTATTCGGATTTTTTTCCGATTTTTTCAGGTATCCGGAAAAAATCGGGAAAATATCGGGAAAAAATTTGTAGTTGACACTATTATTCCGGTTTTTTTCCGATTTTTTCCAGGAAAAGTTTTCGTGTGGTTGGGGGGGGGGGGGTCGCCAGAGGGGGCCCCCCCAGAAAATGTTGGGGGGGAGCCTCCCCCATCCCAAATCTCCGTTACACCTATCACGACATATCGCCAAATTTCTACGATAACCGCTGAACTTTCGCGATTGTCGCCAGTCGAATAATTGGCGACATGTCGCGAACAGTTCCTATTTTAAATGAATGTACTGTAGGTGTAACGGGGATTTGAGTTGGGGGGCCCTCCCCCGGAATTTTGGGGGTGGGCCCTTTTCAGACCCCCCCCCAAACCATAGGTGTGGCTGGCGAAAAAAAGAGGGGGTGGGGGTTCAGAAAAAAGTAGGGAGGGGGGTTTGGCGAATAAAGGGGGAGGGGGGTCGCGAAAAGTCGATTTGGGGGGAGGGGTTTGAAAAATTTTCTAGGGGGGGTCGGCGAAAAATTTCGAAAAAAGTCGGTTGCTCGTTAAAAAATTATCTCAATGTACAGCTATTTTTAACGATTTTTAGCTTAAATAAGCAAATTCTAGCAATTTTTCGCTACTTTATGGAATTTTTTGGAACAATTTCGAATTTTTAGCTAAAAACTTTCAAAAATTGAGGTAGGGGTTTGAAAATTTTTAGGGGGGAGGGGTCTGAAAAAATCAATTTGGGGGGAGGGGTAGGAAAAAATTTATAGGGGGGTGGCGACCAGTGGCGTATCCAGGGGGAGGGCCCCAGGGCCCCGGCCCCCGGGCACCATCCTTTGCGATTTGGGCCCCTCCCCATAGGTGTAACGGAGATTTGGGGTGGGGGAGGCTCCCCCCCCCCCACATTTTCTGGGGGGGCCCCCCTCTGGCGACCCCCCCAACCCCCCCCAGGACCCCCCCAACCCTCCCCCAAAAAAATTTTTCATTTTTTATGCCAAAAATCGCATTTTCAGCCGTTTCTAATGATAAAAAAACATCTAACCATAAAGTAATTTTAACATTAGACAGTGGTTTTAAACTCAAAAACTTGACTGCCAACATGTTTCCAAGTACAAAATAAGGTCAATATTGAGTCATAGGATCCATAATACAGTTAAAAACGTGTATCTCTCACAATAATAAACAGTTTAAGCCAAAAATTTGGACATTTTTGAAAATTTTTTCAAAATTTACCCTAAAAATACCCAATTTTTGGCCATTTTTCGCGCCTTGGGCGCGACTACCCCCCCCCCCCCCCGTTGGGGGGGGGGGGACGTCCCCCCCCAAAAAGTATTGGGGGAGGGTTGAAAAAAGGCTTGGGGGGGCAACCCCCCCCCAACCCCCCCCCCCCCCCACCTTACACCTATGCCCCTTACTTTCAACTTGAGGGCCCCCATCCAAAGTTTGTCTGTACTGTAAGCTTTCCCAGGTTTTACACAATATCCAGTAACTGAGATTATGAAGTTGGCGATACAAGTAGTGATGATTAATATGTCGTTCTTTTCGTTAACTTTTCGCGCCTTCCATCGTAGATTGTGAAATTTCAATGCATTGGCAATATTGTATAAATATAAATAGAATGCTACCTAGGGAAACCGTGGGAAAACTTAACCTCTCAACTTTAAACGCTCGTAACTTGCTAACGACGTAACGTATTGCGTTAAGATTAGTATATTCTGAATCAGAAAAGTCTCCTCTATCTTTTAAGGTGCTGGTATCGTTTTGTGTATATTTGACCCTATAGGCTCTAATTCTTTATGAAAGTGGATGAAACTTTCCAACTATACTATTTCGGTGCTCTTTAACATTCTGGGACCAGTCCCGCATTTTTAGGTGCAAAGATAAGAAATTTTTGGTTTTTGCCATTATTCTCTCAGCAGATAGTCGAAACACCAGATTGGTTGGTATGGCTGGAAAGAGGGAACAAAAATGAACATTTTTGCTTTTACAACTTTTGAGCTATCTCTTGTGGTTAAGTCAGTATAAGCAAAAAACGATTTTTGGGGTCCAAAAATGGCCGTTTTCGAGAAAATCAGTTTTTTCAAAATTACTACCAAATCGTACGGACAATTTTGGTTTATTTATACTCGATCGATACACAGTCTCATTGCACAGTTTTTCAATGCCTATTAGCCGGAGTTTGTTGCTCTAAGCTAGAGATTTGGCCGAAAAACCATTTTGGCAAAACTGCGATTATTTTGTTTTGAACATCGATTTCTCAAAAACTACCCAATGGATTCGCGTGATTTTTGGCAGGATGAGAATTCGCACTATTGCGGAGGGACATTTTTCTTGGTTTGAGCTAAAACATCTCTAGTTGCGGAAAAACTCAATGCAAAGTTGCGAAGTTTCGTGTCACCGCACATTTAATAGATTTTCTTGACCGTTAAGACCTGCTGAGCCAAATCCAAAAAAATGTCCCTCGGCCCACATGTCCTTTATAGGACAGCACAAGAAAAAATTTTGGCCGATTCCACAGTTTTGAGAAATCGATGTTCAAAGATGTTTGGTCTATATTCAGCCTGTCAGATGTCAGTATGTCAGAAAATTTTCGCAATTTTTTGCGGAGTTTTACTAGTTTCATACTCTCATGAGAATCTACAGATTATAAGCTTTAAAATGATATATAAAGCTCTTTCCAACTCACAAAAGTGCGAAAGTTATGGCGTTTCAAAAAATACCCACAAAAGCACTGCACAAAACGATACCAGCACCTTAAGTGCTTTTCGCGCGGCGATGGGGCCGTCACGAGCGGCCATCCGCGCACGCCTTCGGCGTGGTTCTCGTTTGGCACATTTGACAAAATTCCTTTCGCCAAAACAGTTTTAAACTGCGCAAACTGAAGAATTTGATCAGAGTGTTACATATTGCCAAAGACTAGGCAAACTAAATTGGTTTCATTGATCTCAACAGTCTTAGAACGTTGAATTGGTTTCAATCAGGCATCACAACTGAGAACTATCTCTGCACACTTTCGAAATACGTTTAAGGGGGCGCTTCCATTACCGGGATCGGCTCTCCTGCATTCAATTCTCAACCAATCTCTTTCAAATTTTCAGCAACGATAGTTGGTGCTAAGTACTAGTAATTTGCTGAGTTTGAAAAATTTATTGCTTGGCTTGCAACTTACACAACAGGGATAATTTCAAATTTTCAAAATGGTGTCACTCATTAACGGCTAAATAAAAGTAGCTCAAATTTTGCACAAATCTATAAACGGACCTAATGCAGGGGCACTTTTTTCATTTTTTTGATTTGTGCAATTTTGAGTATTTTATAAATGTTCAAAATCTTTAGAAGTCGATATCTCACGGAATTTAAGGTTTAAACAAAAAATGAAAAATGTGCCCCTGCGTACCTCTTTAATAAACGTACATGCAAAATTTGAGCAACTTTGGTAGAAGCATTTATGATAAAGTTAAATTGGAAAATTTCGCTCTAATTGCTTTTGTTTTGCACATATATTATGATTTTAATAAGTTGCGTAGTGCATTTTATAAAATAATAAACAAATCCAACACAAAAGCATCATGAAATACCCTTTAGAATTCATTTTCGAACTGTTAGTTTTTACTTTGCTAAACGAAATGAGAATGTCAACGTAAATTTGCCAATTATTCAACCGCCTGTAACTTTTGATAGAAACCACGTGCAGAAGTGATATGCACATCGTTGTAAAGCTCTTTTTGTGCTCATTCACATAGTGCATTCGAATTAATCGTTTGGGGCTTTAATAAAATTTCGATTTTTTAAGCCATAATGGTAGCTAGCCAAGCAGATGGTCTCAGTTTCTGAAATTTTGTCAAAACATGCCCCGCCAAGCAAAGTAACTTCAGTTTGGATTTCTGTAAAAGTGAGCAATCGGTCCAAATTTTACATCAATAATCCCGATAATGGAAGCGCCCCCTTAAGATCTCAGGGTTAGTATATATTCATAATTCCGGCGTTATCTTGAACTCTTTTGAGCTGGGGCCCCTCCCTTTACAAAATCCTGGGGGGAGGGGTTCATTTGGGGGGAGGGGTTCCCCCCCCCCAACCCCCCCAAACACACCTATGCCCCAAACCTCCCCCAAAAACTTTTTCTGTTTTTATGCCAAAAATCGCATTTTCAGCCATTGCTAATGCCGAAAAACATGAAATCGTTAAGTAACTTTAACATTAGACAGTGTTTTTATACTCGAAAACTTGATTGCCAACGTCCAGAATATGGTCAATATTGAGTCTAGAAGTCCATAAACACAGGAAGAACTTTTTGGGTAAAATCGTTGTAAATTGATGCGCAAGGTACAACGATTTTACCATGAATTTACCACAAATTTTTAATGAAATTTTAATATTTTTAATGGATTTACAATGATTATATCCGATTTTAGCATGGGATTATAATGAATTTACAATGGTTTTACTTCGGTTTTTATACGTATTTACAATAATTTTACCACTTTATAAAATTGCTGTAAATCTGTTGTAAGATCATTGTAAATGCAATTGGATCAATTTAAAATGTTTTTACAACTTTCACAACGAATTTACATCGTCTTTATAACGATTTTACCATGTGGTAAACTCGTTGTAAAATCGTCGTAAATGTTTACAACGCTTTTGCAATGATCCAAAATAAGTTTTAACAATTTTATAACATATTTATCACGTTGTAAATTCGTTGTAAAATCATTATAGAAACGTTGTAAACATTTACCACGATTTTACAACAAATTTACCACATGGTAAAACCGTTATAAACATAGGATAACGTGGGGGGGAATGGGGGGGAGTGCAGACCCCCCCAGACCGACAAAAAACGGGTAGACCCCCTCAGCGAAAAGGAAAAAAGGGCAGACCCTCACGTCCAGAAAGGCAAAAAGGGTAGACCCCTCAGCGATTTTCACTGAAAATTTGTATTTTTTAGCAAATTTTAGCGATTTTTTCAAAAAATTTCGGAAAAATCGCTAAAAATTGCCATTTTTTGCTAATCTTTGGTCAAAAACCTTAAAAAGTCGGAGTGTTTGCTAATTTCGGAGCAGACCCCCTTAAAATTTTGGATTTTTTCAGGGGTAGACCCCTCGCCGGGGTTGGGGTAGACCCCCCCAGAATCGGACCCCGTGTTAATGTATGGTTATAAAGACGTTATAAATTCGCTGTAAAAGTTGTAAAAACATTGTAAATTGATCCGATTGCATTTACAACGAGTTTCCAACAGATTTACAACAATTTTACAACGTGGTAAAATTATTGTAAATACGTATAAAAGCCGGACTTAAAGCAGTGTAAAATCGTTATAATCTTATGGTAAAAACGGATATAAACATTGTAAATTCATTAAAAAATATTAAAATTTCATTAAAAACGAACCCGTCTAAACGGAATGGTGGCTCGCGCGGCTTTATGGATCTCTTTTTCAAAAATTGAGTTAACACGTAAAGGATCACTCACAGTATTAACAGAAGGTAACGACTGTTTCAAGAGTGAGTCAAATCGACAAGCAAATTTAGCCCAGTCAGCCTTGTCAAGTATAGGTCGACGGGAAGTGGGAGGTCGCTCTGGCTGACCAGTTATGATCAACAGGAGACACTTATGATCAGCTCCTAGATTGTCCCCAGCTTCTAATGCCCAAGGGGTAGAAGTTGGTAATCGAACTAAAGTCAAATCAGGATTATATCTAGACTGAGGGTTCTTTCCATGCAAGAAAGTAGAAACTGCAACGGACTCCTGACAAATAGTTAGTCCTTGTTCGTCCGCGAAATCAGCAACATACTCACCACGAGTATCGTTTATGGATATCCCCAACGTGTGTGGTGGCTATTAAAATCACCCAACACCACTATAGGGCCAGTTAAATCAGCGAGATGGTGCAAATTCAATGTTGACGAACGCGGAGAATAGAAGTTAACCACAGTTATTTTTCTGGATCCAATGTAAACATCGATAATCATTGACATCGATAATTGACTTCCTTCACTCCGCTCGGTCTTGCGTAAGCTACTACACAGTCTATTATTTACGAGGCATAATAGGCCACCACCATGCCCATCTCGGTCATATCGGTGCACGTTAAATCCAGGAAAAGAGGGGCTGACACTGTCCGTTAGGAAAGTTTCTTGTAAGCAGGCCACGCTCACATCATTCACCCTCAGGTAATCCCGAAATTCCGACAATTTATAGGTTGGGCCGTGACAGTTCCATTGCATGAATTTCACGTCACCGATTCTTCTATATATCTGCTAAAGTACTGGATTGTATCCTTTCAGATGATTATTACCTGAATCTATTCAGACAGCATTTTCCTTCTTTCTTTTCTGAGAGCTCGGCACCCCCTCCCCTCTTTCCTGCAGCCCTTTTTTGAACGCCCTCGGCCCACCGAGCGGCAACAATTTATAGACTTCACCCATCTTAGTTGCTATTACCAAGCGGGGGCAGCAAAGGTCGGGAAACGTTGGGCGTGACTGAAATAACCGTATGGTAGTTTTGCTTGGGGATCATGGTTCTGTCCTTGATCTTCGCCTCTCCGCCGCTTGACTGCGGTCTACGGGGAGCACCACTAACGAGCCACGCCGTGAGCCTATAAAGTGGGTGAGCCCTGACAAAATAATTTTTTCACTAAGTATATATACGTATACGTATATACACAGAAGTTTTATATAATTTAATTTATATATTAAATCTTTTTAAGTTTACATGACGGATGTTTTCCAAATTCACAAACGGTGTTCAACTTCTGGGGGACTCTGACCCCCAGAAGACCCTCGTGTGTGTTGTTAAATTTCTCCATGCTTTGCTTAGTCACGGGATCGTTGTTTTACAATGTGGCAAGTGAACTAACCTTTCTATGCACAATATTGATTTTCATGTAAATATATTTTGTTCCTGGAAAAGTATATTTTTACCCCCCCCCGCCTTTTCAAAATATTGGATCCGTCATTGGCCGGTGCCTCCTCTAGAGACGGAGACCTCCCAACCCTTCCCCAAAAAGTTTTCATTTTTTATGCCAAAAATCGCATTTTCAGCCGCTTCTAATGGTAGCTTCTAATGGTAAAAACATGTAATCATGAAGTAATTTTAACAATAATAACAAACAAACAAACAAACAAATGAGTTTATTCTGAAGGCATACACCACTGACAAGCCAACAATTAACTGAGAACGAGTAATAAACAAGTATATATACAATTACCACCAGTACCAATACCTTGCACAAAATTGCAAGTTTGCAGTTTGTACAATTAAAGGAAAGTTAATGTAAACAGTAAGAAAACACATAAAAATAAATCAGTGTATTCCTAATTGTCAGAAATGTATTGCTTCAGAAAAGGGTGGTGGGAGCCACTTGTCTGGCTATAGGATACCCCGGTCCCTGAGAAATTCTGAGAGATTTAAGGGTGGGTCCATCATAAAAAATTTTTAGGCGACGGATTTCGCTCATTTTCATATATAAGTCAGCCACATATGTCGTGCACATCAAGCTTAAATTTTCAGTTGTTTCGTTCCGTTCTCAGTATTACTTAAAGTTAACTTAAAGTTACGAGCCATCAACTGTGTGCAATTTGAATGTGAGCGAACACAAGGGTGCTGCAGCCAGCTGAGGCAAAGTTTCGCAAATCAACTCCACGTATCTAGCTTATCTCATTATACACCTTCAAAAACTATTAAGAAAAACATTTTAGTACGGTCTCCAGCAGGATGGCCTTGATTAGAAGCTTCTTTAAAGAATTTCTCGGAGAAACAAGGCCCTTGTTCTCTTGTAATGAAACATTTAACAGCGGTTAACGTATAATAGAAGCATTTCCGACCCAGTTCTATGAGAAGAATTCATTCCTGCAATGAGAGCTTTCGATTAATGTACAATATGCCATATTTTGAAAATTTTTCCCGTTTGTCACGCTGAGAAGTACTGGATGTAGCTGTCAGCATAATTCATGTTGCAAATAGATCCAAAGACATGAATACACAAGTTGGAATACAAAATAGGCAGTTTAGGGCAATCCTGTTGTAGGAATTTATCCAAATTTTCGAGAAAACCGAAATTTAAAAAAATTTGCTAAAAATGTCCATTTTAGCGCCAAAGAAATCTCGAAACTGGAAAAAGATACAATGGAACCGTTGGCATCAATGGAACCGCCAATTCATATACTATGGAACCCTGTAGTTAGAATTTTTATTTAGGACTTTGATTTGGCGCAATTTGCAATTCTTTCCAAAGACCTACTTTTCAGCTGCAAAAAACGTTGCATTTTGACGATTTCCCATTGTTTTCCTAAATAAAATTTTTTTAAATTTTAGGAGCCTAAATCAAAATTCTACTTCCAGCGTACCGCAGTTTATGATTATAGCTACATCATAGATACAAAATTATGCAAGATTACAACAACTTGTGAATTATACTCTGAAATAGGACGAACATACGTATTAAATATTTTTTACCAGAAACTGACGATTTCTTGAATCAAAAGATTTGAAAATAAATGCAGAAACCTTGTCTGCTCTTTGGCTAATTTTTGAGAGATGCGATGAAGGTTTCATGTCAGAGGATAACATCACTCCTAAGTCTGTTACTTTATTAACTAAGGCGAGTTCCTGGTTGCTCATGGTGTACCCTGTACCGTCAGAATCAGTAACAGAACCATATACGAATACCATACACTTTAAAAATGACAGACTAAGCTGCCACGGATGAGCCTAGTTGCAGATTCGGTCCAGGTCATCCTGAAGTCTTGCTGAATTTTGGTCATTTGTTTCAATGTAAATTTTGGCATCATCTGCATATAAACTGATGTTAGCGTTAGCAACGACTGCAGGCATGTCATTAATGTACAACAGGAACGAAGCAGGACCAAGAACTGTACCCTGGGAAACCCTACTGATTATTGGGACGGAGTCCGAGACTGAGCTGTTCACCTTTACTTTCTGTATCCTACCGTATAGGAAAGCTTTCTACCAATCGAAAAGTTGTACGTTGATACCGTACTTTGCGAGTTTTAAAAGTAGCTTTTCGTGACATACAGTATCAAAAGTTTTTGCCAAATCAAGATATACACAATGAGTAGCGTAACCCCTATCCTTCGATTTGCTCCAGCCATGTAGTGTTTTAATCAAATTGGGTAAAGGTTGCCTTGGGGGCGACTGAGGCTAATTCAGTTAATCTGAACTTGGCCAATCACTGCACGCCGGCTTGGCTTGGGGTTTGCGTTTTATATCCATGAACTTCGCTTCTCCGCTTCTTGTCCGTCTTTTGCAAATGGACTGCGGGGAGCAGCTCCTACAGGCCTACTACAGTGCCTAACCGGTGGCTGAGTCCGAACTAAAAAATAGGCCATTCAATGCTGTTTAATAATTTGTTCAAGAACTTTACGAAGCCCTGAAGTGAGGCTAATTGGCCGGTAATTCTGTGCATTTCCTGGAGATCCTTTCCTTCTAAAAACAGGAACTTCCCATGCCGATAGTAAAACTCTAGAATAAGAGACATTTGAAAAATTATGGTCAGCGGTTCTGCATGAGCGGGAGCTAATTTTATTAAAAGCAAGGGAGGTATATTATCGGGGCCAGTAGTAATTTTTGGGGGAGCATTTTTAGGTATTTTTCAACAAGTTGCTTTGTGATTTCTATTTGGTCAATTTTATCTAAAGTTCTAAATTGGAAACGAGGGATTATGTCGTCAGTTATAAATACCTCCGAAAATTTATCGTTCAGTGCTTTAGCTTTATCAGTGTCTGTTATAGCATCTGAGCCTTCATAGATTAGGGTAGGGATCGATTCTTTGGAAGTCAGTTTAGACCTAACATAAGAAAACAAGCCTTTAGGATCGTTGCTGCGCAAAATATTTTCCTCTATTACGTGCTTATTATGACGTAATGGTGTGCACACCTCTTTGGCCGCTGTTTTCGCCATTTCTTGAGCTACGTTAGCCGTAAAATTAAACTAACGGTGTCAATTTGCAGGTCTCGTCGAGGTCGATTATTCGTAGCGTTGTAATCTTCTAAATGCGATCCCGCACGCTGCTATCATAAAAAATGTAGTTTTTGCAAAAACATGACCAAATTTTTTCCAGCGATTGTGGAGCATCTACTATGCAAGCTAGAGGGTTGCCACTTACTAGACGTATTTTACACAAAAATACCCAGGGACCCTTTTTTAATTGCCACGGTTGCTGCTTTCTAGCTAAAGTGGTCGCTTGCCAAAGTTGGGAAAAGTAGGCAAAATCCAGGTTGCGCATACATTTTAGTTATTTCCTTTATAACGAAGAGCGATTTCATAATAATTAAAAAAGGGTCCCCAGCTATTTGATAGCGGAATCGAATGATCTGGCCGATGCCTCACGAAAAACTTTACTTCAGTTTGCAAAAAAATCTGGAAAATTAGATTTCTTTGAAAATTCAGTAAAATAACTTCCAAGAACTAAAGTTAGCTTCACTGTATTCATGTGAAAGCGAAAATGTTAAGCTCCATTTCGATATAAAAATGGCTTCTTAATTCCAAGGAATGAATGAGTAATAAGGGTTCAAAGTTAATGTCTCCAAAAGGAATCACCACCTTAAACGTTTAATCTGCCGGCGTCAAATAAACCATGCCAGTCAACTGACCACAGCCAGTCTAGCATACGTTCCCAATTAGCTGCTTTAAAGTTTGGTCTAACCTTAATTTGATTTCTACTTTCAGTGTTTAAAGGGAAATCGGTTGCAAGTTCTGTACGTGCAGTCTAAGATTAGCCAACGTAGCTTACGTATTAGTACGGTAATAAGCGTGTGAGAAATTTGGCAAAACAATAAAACTACACTAGAGACTATAAACCTCCCTTAAGACTGACACAGGCTAGGCGCCGGGGAAAGCATTTCAATGAACCCTATTTAGCTCATCCAAGAACGCCATAGGGCTCAAACGAAGTAAAACTTACCCGCCTGCAGTCACTAGGGAAATCTCCACCACACTCCGGAAAATTTTCCCTAGGGAAATCTTTTCCTCCGGAAAATGTCACTAGTAAATTCTTCCCCCTCCCCCCCCGGAAAAATTTCCCTAATGCAGTAATTATTTTCTTTTGGATGCATTCAATGTAGAAATTTTTAAGGAAGCGCTACAAATTCGCTCCTTATTTTAATTTTACGTATCCAATTATTTTAGTATTAAATTAATCATTCTTTCTTTCAACCCTAGGACATTTCTAAATTGAATACACCTAAATTACGAATAACTTAGAATCAATCTGCACAAAAGAAACTGATGCTAGGATTAAACGGCTTAATCTTTAGTCCAGGTAATTAAAAGACTGAACCAGATTAAATTAATTTGTAATCCTATTTTTAGGCACCTAGTGTTTTAGAAACGATCCAGTAGAAATATGTAAGGAAGTTGCTTGGATATGAATTAAAATTTGCTTTTCTCTCTTTCCTTGTTCAACCTAGTTGGTTAGGGCTCAGTAGCAACTTAATCCTTTACACAGAGGGTCGGCGTGTCTGCTGGGGCCAGCAAACTTAGACACAGGATTCCCGAAAGGTGATTTGTCCAAAATCGGGTATCCTTGTAGCCAACCTGGATGGGGTCCTGGTTAAGAGTTCGTTTAGAGATGGGGGAAAGATTCACTGGATATCAATGGAGACAAGCGGGGTCGATGCTTGTCTTTCTTCTGGATTAGACTTAAGGGTGTCAGTTCACAACAATAAGTTCTGACACGTATCTTGACAAACTAGTCAAGATATACAGTTGGATAGGTCTACTTGTCTCCTTCGCTGGATTGGGGTCTGGGATCTCTAGCTCGAGATGTTTCACTTACTTGTACTGGGACTGATCCTGATCCAATGATCCGGTTTGATGTCGATTCCCTAATTCAAACGCTTGTTGAGACACAAATTCAATTTATTAATGATTATTATAATTCTGGACAGTTACAGTAATAGAAAATTGAATAATAAAAGTAACACTAATTATGATATCAATTACCAAAGGTAACACTCTACAATTACAGATTTAGGTGTACAAACCACAAATTACATGATTGCCAGAGTTGCCAGTTTTGGAGTAAACTTTGTTAACTAATTTGAGTTGAGGGACAAGACTTTAGATTCTGACTCGTTACAGTTACTTCTTCTTCTTTCTCTCCACTATTATTCTCGCCTATTATGCTCTACTGCTAAACTCTGTGCCTTCCCTATATTTTCGTGTTCGTGCTGTCTATTTCTTTATCAGTCCTCTAGACAAGGACATAAAATAGTAATAATAATAATTAAAGATAATAATAATAATGATAATAATAATAATAGTTAACAAGTACAGGTAAATTCAGGTCCTTGGGTGAGCCCAAGAATGCTGTTCCAATCTCCTGTAGTGGAGCACACAGCGCACAGTTCCCGGATGCTATTCGGACAACTTGAGGGGTCTAATACAGGGGTCGGTCTGGTTGGGAGATGCCTGGTGCGGTTATATAAACTTCAACAATTAATTAACTTAAATTATCAATTTATCTTCTTTCTAGTCTTCCTATCTTCGTTCCAAAATATAGAATAGTTAGGCCAGAAGGGTGGGGATAACAATCCCCTCGGTAAGAATGACGAAAATCAGAGTAAAACTCATCTTTTGGAAGTTGAAAGGATAAAGTTCAATTTGTAAGAATCAAAAAGAATGTTAAGACTGCTCCTTTAGGTTTTAGGTCCCGTATTCAATTCCGGTGCTTTTCCCAATCCGTCCCTGCCTTAACAGTTCCACCAAAGTTCGATCCGATTCTCAATGTACCTTCACTAACAGATTCTGATCCGATTCACTGTCCACCACAAATGTCCTTCTCCGGACTGACTACCAATAATATGACCAAAACTAAGTACCAAAAATCTTCGAATACCAACTATCTGGACTTGATTCCGGCAGGATCGATGTGACTTCCGCACCTGAATCAAATGGGTTAAAACCCATTAGTACAAGTTATAGGCATACATTAACACGGGGTCCGATTCTGGGGGGGTCTACCCCAACCCCGGCGAGGGGTCTACCCCTGAAAAAATCCAAAATTTTAAAGGGGTCTGCTCCGAAATTAGCAAACACTCCGACTTTTTAAGGTTTTTGACCAAAAATTAGCAAAAAATGGCAATTTTTAGCGATTTTTCAGAAATTTTTTGAAAAAATCGCTAAACTTTGCTAAAAAATACAAATGTTCAGTGAAAATCGCTGAGGGGTCTACCCTTTTTGCCTTTCTGGACGTGAGGGTCTGCCCTTTTTTCCTTTTCGCTGAGGGGGTCTACCCGTTTTTTGTCGGTCTGGGGGGGGGTCTGCACCCCCCATTCCCCCCCCACGTTATCCTATGGTTATATGTGCGGGATGTGTTATATAACCATTACTCACTTTCTGGCTTTCTGAAATCAAAGCTGAACTTGTGAAATTTAAACTAGGCATAATAATTGAATTTCCTGACAATCTTGATACAGAATCGAAAGATTCGAACAATTACATTAATGTTCTGGAGGTATTTTTTAGCAAAATTGCTGTTTTTAGGCAATTTCCTGCAATTCCATGCAGGGAATTGCAATAACAATGTGATTTCACTCCGTATGTTCTATTTCCGCACTGCTCCAAGTTGGAACACCAGGATAAACGTAGATTCGTACTTTTTAACAACTTGACACTGCTGGATAATTTGTTGTGGTTTTTATACTCGTATAGTACAGTTACGTAAAGTTCATAACAACATCAAGGTATTTGGGGCCCTTTTCTGGCCCCAGAGTTCCGGGCAGTAACAACTCCCTGTTGTTGAAATATTACATGACTTGAAACCAAAATTAGTAAAAGATTGAGAAGTTGGTTTGATTAGAAGATGGTTCGTTTTGTCTTATCTATATTCTTACGTAACTAATTGTAATTCTTACGATTTCAGGTATATTACTCCACATTACACAAATTACAGTGTTTTGCTCTTTCACATGCTCATTATTGCCATTTACGGATTTCGTACCGAGTGTGAACCTTGTACTTCTAATTTTGTGAATATACAATCATAATTTTGGCCAGTTTGACTTCGGAAACTGGCCTAAACGTGAAATAAAGCGAAGTCTTAAACACAGTTGTTATCACCGACTGAACTTGAGCATGGCCAGACTTAACAGGCAAAAAATGGCAATATAGGTATTTATTTACTTCAAAACGAAAGTAATAGCGCATTGCGGTCATTATTACTGCCTAACTATAAATAAATATGGCATGAATGGACTGAAAATGACAATAACTAAATTTATTTGTTTTAAACTAAAAGAGACAGCACCTTTAATTGCGAATTGTAACCAATACTAGTCTTGCGTGTTACTGCTGCACTCTTTTCATGTGGAGAGTTTGAAAATCGCAGTTTTTGAAAGGACCACATTTATTTAACACAAACTGACTGTCCATGAGATTCCCTTCATGCGATTCGTCCGCACTCTCAATACAGAGTAACTTACGCGGACGAATCGAGGATATCCCAATATAAACTACCAAAGACCTAATACGGGGTCCCCGTGACCCTAGATCCTAACGTCCATACTTCATTTGCATATTTCCTATTCCAAGCCAAAACCTAAATTGCTCACGTAATTCTGCATCTACCAAATTTCGGACATGCATACAAGACTTGGTTGTCAGAAACTATGTTACCTTCTATTATTTTCCAATTTACTAGCTAACCAATTTACTAGCTAAATCAATTTACTAGCTAAATCCTAATGTGATTTTGGTGCTTCACGCATGCCACGCGTGCGAACAGTCGTTATACACTCAGACGATCATATTCCCAATTATTTCAGTCAATCGTATAATGCAAACTGTAACATTCACGCACTTCTTGAACAAACTAATACTTAACTACGTATTCTCCTAGTTAAACAATCTTTTGACAGCATTTATACGAACATGTAGATTAATGATTAATAAACATTCATACTACACTTATACAACATTTAGCTCATGTCACATCCAGGATATATTTGTTCATACAAACCACAAACATACCTTTATCCTGCTTAATACCTTTATCCTGCTTAATATCTGAGTTCTTGCTCACTCGGCGGTGCTCGCAACCTTCGTCGAACAGAAGGAGTTTCCGCGAGTCATGACGCACATATAGTCACATACGTTCACGTAGAAGTCATTCATACACTCACACACACAGTCATACAATTTCTTAGCTAATTATTACTTAACTATTTCAAGTTGCAAACATAATTACAACTAAAAATAAGACAAAACCCTATACTAACTATAGCTAATGTTATTCATTTCTTTAGCTATTATTTTAAATATATCCTAACAACATTAATTGTTAAATTATGAGAACTTCCTTGGGAAAACGTTTGGTGCGAGTTTTAACGTTTTAGAACTCGACAGTTAGCGCAGAAGTTTGAGAAGTTTGTAGTATTTTGGAAAAGTATTTTGGAAACATTAATGAAAGCCACGTGAGTAACGATTGCCAAGCAATCATTACTACAAAAACTACTACACATTATTAATGTTAATACATAAAGAAATGGGCAGGGAAGCCGGTCATTCCCTTTTAAAACTTCTTAACAGTTAATTAATTAAAATAAAAAAAACAGCTCATAGCTTTTAGAATTCGGATTAAACGTCCTAGATTTTTAAAGACCTCTTACTTTTAGGAACCGACCTAAAGCTGAAATAAACGACATAATACAGAACACTGAATTTTTGGGTTAATTACACCTTGATTAAGGATATGGCCGGCAACTCCTAGTTGCCGGCTGTGGGGAAACAAACAGCTTTTAGAATTCGGATTAAACGTCCTAGATTTTTAAAGACCTCTTACTTTTAGGAACCGACCTAAAGCTGAAATAAACGACATAATACAGAACACTGAATTTTTGGGTTAATTGCACTTTGATTAACGATATGGCATTAAACGTCCTAGATTTTTAAAGACCTCTTACTTTTAGGAACCGACCTAAAGCTGAAATAAACGACATAATACAGAACACTGAATTTTTGGGTTAATTGCACTTTGATTAACGATATGGCCGGCAACTCCTAGTTGCCGGCTGTGGGGAAACAAACCTTAAAACTAGCTCAGTATTTTTCAGGGCCATGCTTTTGGAGACCCACTAACTTACTCCTGAAGGGGTGGGGTCCCCACTCATTTCTTCCCAAGAACTGCAAAATACATTAATATTTTCTGGCCTCTGAAGCCCTAATAAAAACTACAATTCAAAGGTCGTGGCTTGACCGAAAACTAAAATAAAAATACGAAATGAAAATAAGGAAATTAGGCAAATCTCAAGACCCCATCGCACAGGAGGAGTTTACATGAGCTGCCTGCTAAAGAGAAATCATAAAAGTAAAAGGTGAAATAATAAACAAGGGACAAAACTCAAGACCTCCATCGAACAGGAGGGGTTTACATGAGCTGCCCCACAACAAGAAATCATAAAATAAAATGTAATAGTAAACCAAAACTGGCCTTGGGCCCACTCATGCTAGAGAACTAAAATTTGGCTCGAAAGCCTCGCTTCAGAAAAAGGAAAAAATTCTGCCCGTAGGCTCAAAAATAGTACATAAAAAAACTCGGCCCGAAGGCCCATATAATATAGAAAAAATTGGCCGAAGGCCCAAAAATACATGTATAAAAAAATTTGGCCCGAAAGCCCCAGAACAACAAAAGTTATGGCCAAAACGTGATCTTAAAAACCCTAGATTTTTTGTCCTCATTTCGAATTTTGGCCGGGCGTAGAAAACCCATTCGGCCCCTCAATTGTGTGTGTTCGCGGTTGATCTCAGTCTTTCTTCTCTAGCCCGAAGGCTAGTGAGGTCCCTAGATTTTAGCCCTAACCTGGGAGTATGCGCTTAAATCTCCGTGCCAAAACTCTGGCACACAGCGGAGACGCATCAGAGGGGAGGGGGGAAAGCAACCTCCTAAGGTGCTGCTTAAGCGAACACTGAGCTTTGGAAAAATTTTGGGACCGAACTGACAGCTCTCTGACAGCTCGGTGACAGGTCATTAAATCGGGTTGTAGCGGACTTTCCTTTTGTTTTTTGAGGCAAAGCTTCTAGAAAGTTCTATAACTTTCTAGAAGCTTGCCACCTTTTGCATTTGGGGCGAGGCGGCGGGCTGAGCCAGCTGGCAATCGGGGGTCGAAATTAATGAGATTTTGAAAATATTACCCCCCCCAACTTACCCATTTCTGATAAATTTTGGGTGCTGGAACTCGGCGAAACTTTGCGAAATTTTCTTTAACACATAAAGGTAACCAAAGGGAAAACTTCGTGAATTTTCATAACTTTGTGGAATTATTACAACTGATACACAATTTTCTATAAGTTAAAACTTATATCGTAATAAACTACATGTTTTCCTACGTATATCTAGCTACTTAATAGTTTAGTATTCATATTAATAATAAAGGGGATTAGCCCCCTCCAATTTGTATGACTTGGGCTGATATTACTATTTCCCTTCTTTTTCTTTGTTGGCCTTGTCCTCGGCCAAAAGTTCAAGCGAGGACAACTGCTATGCCCTGGAAGAAAGAGGCCTAGCAGAATGGAAAGGAAAAGAAAACAACACCCGACTGAGGTGTAGTCTAGGAGGTAGACAACCTCCTAGATAATAAAAAAGAAAAGTTTGACTTAAGTCAAACCAAATAAAAAACCTTTTTAGAACACTCCTTTTTGGAGTGATAAGATTACGAAACAAAAAGTAATCTTATAAAAACATTTTTGCTCATAACTTTCTTATTTTTGAGAGTTAAAAGGTCGGGTTTGCATTTTTGGAATCAGGATCAAATTCTCTTTCATATGAGCCCAAGTCATGTTTCGGACCAAAATTACAAAATTACATTAATTAATTAATTAATTACAAATAGTGTTCACCAGACATACTTTCGGACAATGGATTGAATGTTATATTATTATTTATTACTAAAGGACCATGTACTTTCCACGGAGTTACAAGTTTACTCTGCTGATAACGCAAACTGAGTGTATGAGGCCGATAGTGATCATCGAAGACTGAAATCTTAGGAAATTTTTCAAAGTAGAAGTCTTTCAACACCCTGTGGATGGTTTGTTGATAACGGCCGCTCCATGCCGGAAATATTTTGGGAGAGGCCCCCAGCATTCCACTTTTTCCATGAACACTACAGATTTATCTAGTGAAAACTACAGGGTTTTCTTGTAAAATCTACAAGTTTGCTATCTCATTTAGGATAGGATTGTCCAAAAAGTTGAAAAACTACTGGTTCTTTGATCTTAGTATTTTTACTGGAAATTCTTGTAATTTTTGCTGTCCAAGAGGCCGGTAAAAACAAAAGCAATTTGCAAGTAAATAGACGAAGCTCCACTATGAGTAACTAACCACACAGGAGCACTTCTGTAGAAAACTACAAAAATTCATGTAATTTCTAGAGGAGTCGTTTAAGGTGGTGATTCCTTTTGGAGACATCAACTTTGAATCTATTCGTTCATACCTTGGAGTTAAGAAACCATTTTTATATCGAAATGGAACGTGAAATTCTCTTTCTAATGAATACAGTGAACCAAACTATAGTTCTCGGAAATCATTATACTACATTTTCGAAGTAATTTATTTTTCTAGATTTTTAGCAGACTAAAGTAAATTTTTTCCTGAGGCGTCGGCCACATCATTCGATTCCTTCTATTTTTGTAATTCAACCTTTTAGAAGCCACGTTTAAAGGGCTAAAGCATCTAGCCAAACCTAAAAAGCTACAACCATGGAACGTAAAGGAGACCCAAAAAAGTTACTATTTCATTAGCAAAAAAGTGAGTAAGTATCATACTGCAGTTTAAATTTTAAAAGTTACGTCTTTTCTCAGGAACGAAAATTAGGTTGGGTCTTAATGTTCAAAGCATCTAGCAAGAGAGCTTCTAAAAAGGTACAATCATGGGCGCTAAAGGAGACCCCAAACAGCTACTATTTAATTAGCAAGAAAGTCAGAAAGTATCATACTGCATTTTAAATTTAAATTTTAAAACAGTCGTGTCTCTTATCTGGAACGAAAATGAAGTTACGGTATTATGGTGCAAAGCACCTAGCAAGACAGCTTCAGAAAGGAACGCAAAGGAGACCCAAAAAAGCTACTAGTTCATTAGCAAGAAAGTGAGTAAGTAGCATACTGCATTTTAAATTTTAAAGCAGCTACGTGTTTTCTCAAGAACGAAAATTAAGTTAGGCTTTTAAGGCTCAAAGCATGTAGTGTCCGTGTACATCGCGTCCATCTGTTTTTCGAAAATACGAAAAAATCAAAACACAAAACATTGCATCAGATTTAATTTGTTTTGCGTTTTGAATTTAAATCAACACATGCGTTGTTGCGCAGGTTTACGCTAAGTTTTTGCATATCCGAAAACACAAAACACAAAACAACAAAATCAAGACGCTTTTGGGATGACAGCTCCGATAAGGAATAGTTCATATATATTTTCAACCAAGTCCTTTACGTAACTGGCATTTAGCCATTCCATGGCAAACAAACAACTAAAACTGACTTGGAAGCAAAGAATAGCGCTCAATCAAGAGTGCATAATTGCACTATATATTAGAAGAAGAGTAAGCCACTAGAGGGCTCCTCTTCTTGGCATTGCGTAACGGTGCTCCGACCACAATACGCGAATGTTCCCCCGTTTGGTGGGGGGGTCGACCAAACCGACAGCGCATTCCCCCCCCTCCGTTTGGTGGGGGGGGAGCAGGAAAGAGGTCCCCGTTTGGTGAGGGGGTAGCCAACAGCCAATCAGATTGCAGAGACCCCCTCCCCGTTTGGTGGGGGGGGGGGTAGAGCAGAGGATTACGGTAGTTTTTGTCCTATTTGAAAATGGGTCCCCGTTTGGTGGGGGGGGTATGCAAAAAGGGTCCCCGTTTGGTTGGGGGGGGGGGTATGCAAAAGGGGTCCCCGTTTGGTGGGGTGTAGGCAGAAGGGGGTCCCCGTTTGGGGGGTGGGTCGCAAGTCAGGCTGAAATTGGCCACCAAACAAGGACTCCTTTTGCATACCCTCCACCAAACGGGGACCCATTTTCAAATAGAACAAAAACTACCGTAATCCTCTGCTCTACCCGCCCCCCCCCCCCACCAAACGGGGAGGGGGTCTCTGCAATCTGATTGGCTGTTGGCTACCCCCTCACCAAACGGGGACCTCTTTCCTGCTACTCCCCCCCCCCCACACCAAACGGAGGGGGGAATGCGCTGTCGGTTTGGTCGACCCCCCCACCAAACGGGGAACATTCGCGTAGTGTGGTCGGAGCACCGTTACGCAATGCCAAGAAGAGGAGCCCTGTAGTGGCTTACACTAGTGCACTTGCTTACACTTGCATATAGTGCAATTATGCACTCTTGGATCAATCCAGTATAAAATGAGCGGGATTAAAGTGACCAATCAAAAATGACCTAATGGGAGAATAGCCGTCCAATCAGAACGTGCTAGTTTTCAACCTAAGCAGCCAATCAAAAAAGCGTCTTGATGTTTTGTGTTTTGTGTTTTTGATTTTTGTGTTTTTGGTTTTTGTGTTTTCCGTTGTGGTTTCTGCAATTTGACTTTTGCTTAGTTTTGCACTGTCTTTGTTGCAGCGATGCCAGATTTTACTTTAATGAGAAACCAACACATGTTGCACAGTGCCATCAATGTACTGATTTCACTTAAAAGTATGTGTAATGAAGTTGCTAGGATCCAGAGTCAGAAACCGCTCTGCACTTGATTACACGGAAGGTCAGCGCGTCCACTTATGGAAAGTAGACTTAGGCACCGGATCTCCGAAAGGTGGTGTTCCAAAATCAGAGATTCCCTGCAGCCAACCTTTGTAGGGGTCTTCTTCGTGAGTTCGTCTGTTGCACTGGATTCCAGCCGATCAGCAAGAGGGGTCAGCGCTTGCTTGGATTTGATCGCTGGATCGATGATGAGTCTTCGGCTTCCTGACCAGAACTTACCTTTGAGTAGTCCTGATCCAATCTTTAGGCTAACGCACCTGGCTTTCAGAGACAATCGCGCCTCTCTGTTAAACTCTGAGACTCTAGGTCTGACACACCAATTATTTACTAAACTTATTACAGGTATTATGGGTACACTCTTTGGCAAAATTACAAAGTACAATACAGTATGT
>JASAND010007242.1:0-14868 GCA_030248195.1 Trissonchulus latispiculum | reverse complement strand
CCACTAGGCATACTCTATGTTATCAGAGCAAAAACTATGCTCTGCTCGCTAACGCAACCCGCAAATCAGTACCTAGGCGAAACGGGGGTACGCTCACTAGCTCTATGCTTGTGTGTTAAAGCTCGAAAACACAAGCAGTGCGTGCGCGAATTTTGTGCCTGCTTCGTGCTTTAGAACACAAACATAACGCACAAAATTCTTTGAAATGATGGGTCTAATTTGCGGGGGGGGGGGTGGGCCGTTAGCGAGCAGAGCATAGTTTTTGCTCTGATAACATAGGGTGTGTCTAGTGGCGCACTCTTATATTATGTACTCTTGGTATAAGCAAGTGCACAGCGTCTACGCACAGCATTTTATAAGGCGCATGTAGCCATTTAGCCATTGAAGATATATATATATATATATATATATATATATATATATATATATATATATATATAAACGAATAAAAATTCTTGAAAAAAATCAGGAATTTTCTAGGTTTCAATGACTTTCAAAAATCCTGGTTTTATTCAACTGTTTATTTTGCATCTGGTAAACCTTAATAAAGAAAAATTTAATAATAAATTCTTTCATAAATACCAACTTCTAAGTTTCTAATATTTTATGATTTTATTTCTAAGTAAAAATGCAAAAACTAAATCTTTGAAAATTTTATAAAAGAACCCAAACATTTAAGCCGGAAAAAGTGTATACAAATTACATGGTCAACTTAATTAAGAGTTATTCTTTATATCATGACTTATAATCATATGCAGCAATCAATGCATTGGATATTGGACAAAGGCTAATAAAGAATTTAAGTTCAATTAAATCAATGTTAACTTCTAATCACATTAGGTTTCTACCCTTAAGAAACACTAAAATAAAGAATTTAGCTTCAATATAAATCAGTGCTAATCTTATTACCTAGCTTTCTGATATCTTATGTTTTATTTCTAAGTAAAAAATCAAAAAAATAATTGAAATTTTCGAAATTTTAATCTCAGAGCTCAACCACACCAACACAGGTCAATGGTGAAATCTTTCTTTCGGAAAACGTTTCAAGAAAAGTTTACAAAATTCAAGTTACCTGGAAAATTTAGATTAGTTTCAATTAAATTATATTTAAATTTTCAAGTTGAAACTGTTATATAATTTCAAATTAATTCACTGAAATTTCTAAAATAAACTTAAATTTATTTTAATTACATTTGCCCATCTTAAAGATTTGAGTTCGGCTTTAAAATTTCCAATATTCTAATTTATTTATTAGAAACAAACATAAAATATTAGAAGCACAAGAAAGATTAGCATTTTAGAAAGAAATTTTTAAGTAATTTCGCATTTATTTAGGAATTTTTTATTAAGGTTCCTCAAATGCGGAATTATCAATTGAATACAATAATGACTATAATTAATCTTTGCAAAATTTCTGGTTTTTCAAGAATTTTATTTACAGTATACTTTGATTTGATTTTGTATCTCAGTCCAACTATTATAATGAACAATTATTTTGGCGGATCATGCTGATCATATTGCATCTTCAAAGCATTATTAAAATTAGTTTATACAATTATGAACCAAATTTAAGAACTGAAATCAACATTATTTCTTGCATTGGTCTTCAGCTGTGGGCTGTAGTGAAGATATAAATAAATTATGTACGTTTCTATTTATATCAGTATTATAGAAGAAACGACAAACTACCGTCATGCAAAATATATTTTATATCCATCTACATTTATGCCTAAATGGCTAAGTGCGCCTTATAAAACGGCATTATATAACACACCATTCATTCGTTCACCGGTATGGTGAAATCACATTAAATTAATCCGTCACGCACCGGTAGTGGTTTCGTGGGTGCATTAGCAACCCTCGTCGCCATAAATGTAGTGTTGGCACTGCGTGCCGAGCAAGGAACTTAGATGATGGTAGTAACTTTACTAAATAACGAATAACAACTTATTCAAACTATAACAATTACGATTAAATCATTCTAAGTGAGAACTCTAACCGTGGTGGATTAAATATCTAGTTACAACACTGCGCGTAGACGCTGTGCACTTTCTAATACCATGCACGTAGACGCTGTGCAGTTTCCAAAGCGAGTAGGAGATGTGCATTTTCTAAAATAGTGCGCGTACACGCTGTGCCCTTTCTAAATACGCGGCCGGGCCGACCCGGCCCGCAACTTTTTTCAACAGCCCGGCCCCGGCCCGGGCCCGTTGATTTTGGGCCCCGGACCCGTTACATAACCCCGCGGGGCCGTCGGGGCCAACGGGGCCGACGGGACCTCCGGGGCCGATTTCTTCATATATAACAATTTTGTTCTATATTTTCTGCTGTACGTATGGATGTTTTCGGCTTATATATGTAACACACATTTCTCTTTAATGTGGAGTTGTGTGTTATCAAGAGTACATAATACATAAGAGTATGACAACAGGCATACTCTATGTATTATAAGCGCGACACATCCTCTGCACGCTAACGGCTGACCCCCCCCCGCAAATTGGACCCTTCACTTCAAAAGAATTCGCGCGCTATACTTGTGTGCTAAAGCTCGAAGCAGACACAAAATTCGCGCACGTACTGCTTGTGTTTTCGAGCTTTAGCACACAAACATAGAGCGAGTGAGCGTACCCCCGTTTCGACTGGGTACCAATTTGCGGGGGGTCACTGGGGTCCAATTTGCGGGGGGAATCAGCCGTTAGCGTGCAGAGGATGTGTCAAGCTGATAATACATAGAGTATGCCTGCTGTCATACTCTTATGTATTATGTACTCTTGGTGTTATCAAGCTATATATTTTGAACCTTTTCAAACTTACTTAAATTTGTCTTGATAACTGTGCTGGCTTGACGGTTATTAGCCCCAGTTTGAGTTTTATATTTTATTTTATTTAATGTTTGGCATACAATCTGTTTGCTTATTCAATCTGAAAAGGTTCGTTTGAAGTTTGAAAAGCTTCTTCTATTTATTTTATTGAACAAAGCCAACCTAGCGAAATTCGGAAACTTTCCAAAATTTAATATAAGAATTACGACAACAAGGTGTCAACTTTGGCCTGCTTTACTGCTGAATAGTCCACAAAATAAGCTACATGCTGCTGCAGAGTTAACGAGTCGATTTTAACGCGAATGCAGAATTAACTCCTTCAGCTCCTTTAATCTTGACGCGAAAAGGATCGAGTTAATTTAACTAAACTGACTCGCTCTCGAAAAGGGCCAAAGTTTGAAAATGTGTTAATACAAAACATACAATATCAACAGCAAATGACACGTTTTAACGTGACAACAAATGCCAATAAATAATGATATGATAGCTATTAATAGCTAACTGTAACGCAAGCCATACCTACAATTATTGATCATTGACAATAGATCCGAATATAAAATTAGATTTAATTTAATTATTATTAAAATCGCCATTCGGGTGAAGTATCAAGACTGCCAATATAGTGCGAATACACTTGCGGAGGCTGTGACATGGAGTCTGGCCCGACAGGGCCATGATACTGGGTCCGGACTTGGGCCGCCGGGGGCCATCGCGTCCATTGGGGCCAACGGGGCCGCCGGGTCCGTGTAACAGGGCCGTAGCTTGGGGTCGGGCCTGTTACGGGCCGGCCCCGCAATCTGAGAAGGCCCCGGCCTGGCCCCGCAATCTGAGAAGGCCCCGGCCTGGCCCCGCAATCTGAGAAGGCCCCGGCCCGGCCCCGCAATCTGAGAAGGCCCCGGCCCGGCCCCGCAATCGGCCCCGCAATCAGAGAAGGCCCCGGCCCGGCCCCGCAATCGGCCCCGCAATCTGAGAAGGCCCCGGCCCGGCCCCGCAATCGGCCCCGCAATCTGAGAAGGCCCCGGCCCGGCCCCGGCCGCGCAATTTTGCTAACGGCGCAACCCTAGAAACAAGGCCCACGTTCTTCCTGATGTAATGAAACATTTAACAGCGGTTAACTTAAAATACAAGCATTTCCGACCCATAGTTGTATGAGAAGAATTCATCCCTGCAATGAGGGCTTTCGATCGATGTATACCATGCCATATCTTGAAAAATTTTTAAAATCGCTGTTTTGTGAAATTCGAGGTTCGAGGGACCCGTTTGGTACGTTGAAAAGTACAGGACGTAGCTGTCAACATAATTCACGCTGCAAATAAATCCAAAAGCATGAATTCAAATGTTGAAATACAAAATAGGCAGTTTAGAACCATACTGTTGTCGTATAATTTAGTCAAATTTTCGAAAAAACCGACATTTTAAAACTTTTGCTAAAAATGTCCATTTTTGCGCAAAGAAATCTCGAAACTGGCGAGAGATACAACAGAACCATTGGTATAAATGGAACCGCCAATTCAAGTACTTCGGAATCCTGGAGTTAGAACCTCTATTTAGGCCTCTGAATTAGAGCAGTTTGCAATTGTTTCGGAAGACCCTACTTTTCAGGTACAAGAAACGTTGAAATTTGACGATTCTTCCCTATTTACGACAAATAAAAAGTTTTAAAATTTTTAGGGGCCTAAATCATTTATGATCATAGCAACATTGTGAAAGGTTGAAATCAGGATCTGAAAGATGCTAAGAAAAGTGTCCAGGGCGGGGATCGAACCGGTTTAAGAGTAGAACGCTCTACCACTTGCGCCACATCCCCGGACAGGGAGACTAGATTAGTACACTGATTTCAACCTTTCTGGGTTGCTGATATTTAACTTACTCCCCTTGCTAATTTGAAATTCGGCCTCGAATTTCCAGGAATTGAAGGTCGGTCCTCAAATCCAAGCACCATGTGGTCTAAGGGCGGCTCCCCGGCTGCCTCCTAACCCGAGGCCATTCTTCTTCAAAGCCGGGAGCCTTTACAAATCAAAGAACCATACAACCATATACAATAAAGCCTGGTTCACACTGGTGTCTTATGTCTTATGTCTTATGTCTTTTGTCTTAAGACAGACTTGGGCCAGGCTCAACTTTTGTCTTATGTCTTATGAGATAAACCAATCACATTGCAGCTAGTCTAGTCATTGTCAAGTTGATTGGCTGAAAGATTCAAATGTGCTGCCTAAGACAAGAGACATAAGACAGCAGTGTGAACGGTTCTGTCTTAAGACATAAAACATAAGACATACGACATAACACAAAAGACAAAAACATAAGACATAAGACAGCAGTGTGAACCAGGCTTAACCCTTAGCACCACGAGGTGAAAGTGAAAGCCGCCAAATGTGAAAGGTTGACATTAGGATCTGAAAGATGCGAAAAAAGTGTCCAGGGCGGAGATCGAACCGCCGAGCTTTGGTTTAAGAGTAGAACGCTCTACCACTTGCGCCACATCCCCGGACAGGGAGACTAGATTAGTACACTGATTTCAACCTTTCTGGGTTGCTGATATTTAACAACATTATAAATACAAAATTATGCAGGATTACTTACAACTGTTCGTCGAGACATTTTTTGGCGCAAGAATAAAACCACAACTTTTTCAGTTTCCTATGTTTAATGCAGATTGCAGTCCCCAACTTTAACATTAAATTACTCAACAACCGCAAAGAGATACGAGTTTAATTTTAAAACTGGTTAAAATGTCCCACTCAATGATCATTGTATGTGAAAATGAGCGAAATCGGAGATGGTCGAAAAATTGGCCAAAAATGGACCCGCCCCCACCCCTTAACTTGGTTTAGTTATTCTACAACTGAGCTATAACTTAGTGCCTTTTCGCGCAGCTCCTTAATAATTTACTTCTTTAGTCAGTATCATCATCTGTCAAGGTTAGCTGACGACTATTGACGACGGTATTAATAAACAGCAGTTTGGACAGTCCGCGACTAACTTTTCCGAAACACGAAGGAAAAATTGATATAAATTGAGTCAGTCCTCAGTTATCCTGCTGACAATTTTCTGAACTCACTAATGTGGCAGGCTTTAGTGCTGGATTGACACCAACAGAAAAAACCTATTACAAGTTTAAATGGAAACCTACCTATACCTACGACCTACCTACCTATGATGACAGCGTGGAAACTCTTTCATTTTAAAAATAGGTACATAGAGAGGAAAAAGGAGGGAAAGGAAAAGAACCCCCACTAGGTTAGCCTAATTTCGTGCAACAAAAAGTGAGAGCTAAGAGGTTACACCGAATTAACATTGAGGTTAGCTTAGTACCGAGCTAATCTTATTTGGTGCAATCCAGTGTTGGCTGGATAATAGCATTTCTGATTTTAACAAATTTTTGCTCTTCTTGGGGCCTGTTTGTGCGCGAGTTGAAGGAGTAGAGTTAAAACATTTTAACGTGTTTAACGCAGCGAGCGAGTTAAAATGAACTGTTTAACTTTTTAACCCTGCGCGCGAAAGCGATTCCGTTGATTTTAACTCTTCTAACTCGCTTAACTAGCTGCGTGAAAAGACACTTTCACACCAGCTTATCTGGTCTCCACTTATCTACTGTTTTGTCCTAATTTTATCATAATTAGCAACATCAGTTCCAATAAAGTCTTTCGCCTCATAATATCATAAAGTGGCCTAAAATGTACGAGCGCGTAAAAATTTAAAAATTCAGAGAGTAACCTTCATCTTCCGCATTTTCGTCCTCCACATCCTCGTCTTCAACGTCTTCCTCTTCCTTCAACGACTCCGCGTCCTCACCGCTCTCTTCCGCCTTTTCTTCGTCTGAAAAGGAAAGAATCTTCTGACACAAGGGAAAATAATAAATCTTCTAGAACAAAAAACATGCATGTCCTTTAAAGTGAAACCTTGTACAGCTACATTATTGCCTGTGTGTATCCTCCACACATTTCAGTCAATAGGAACATGGTACATGCATAGGTACCGAAAAAGTCAAATAATGTAAATATATATTGCCGAAAGCAACACTTTGCGCAGGGCAATGCTGCCAACGCTAAATCTCTCGCAGATTAACAACTCAACTCTATGCTTACTGAATTTGATCCAACCAAAAATGTTTGTGAGCCAAAGGAATACAAACATCCTGCAGAATGCTACAGGTGCTACTCAAATTAAACACAAGAGTGACGCGACAATGCGAAAAGGTTCACATCATCCGAATTTAAGCCCTGACTATGAATTACCGTCTCCCTCATCTTCATCCTTAGCAGCTGCTGCCTCCTGCGCCGCTTTCTTGGCCGCCAGTCTCCTGGCCCAGGCAGCGTCTTCGTCTTCTTCGGCCGCTTCCTCGTCTTCAACATTCTCTTCGTCACCTTCTTCTCCTCCTTCTAGAAAACTTTATTTCTCAATTTCTTAAAGAAATTAAAAATATGACGAGTGCGTGCAAATCACGGCTTTGCTTCACTAAAATGTTCTATGGTCCTTGGTTATGTTTTTCATGGTGCTGGCATCCTTTTATGCAGTGCTTTTGTGGTGATTTTTCGAAACGCCATAACTTTCGCAATTCTGGGAGTTGGAAAGAGCTTTATACATCGTTTTAAAGTTTATAATCTGTACATTCACAAGAGCTTACGAAACCAGGAAAATCAGAAAAACTATCAAAAATTCTCCGACATGCTGACACCTGACACCAGATTACAACACTAGGAAGGGTCGAGTGTCTCACTCTTCCTTTTTATAGACTCTTGGTTAAGGTCGCATAAGGTACATAAAAAGAAGCCCAACCTACACAAGGTGCGTGCGAGTATATACTAATCTCCAGATTCACAGAACGAAGGCAAATGTTGAGTACGCCTATGAAAGGGGGAATAGCCCTTCACCAAGACCGGTACCAGGTCTTGTGTTATCTTCTCACCGTAGTCGTACCCCCTGTTCCTCAAATCAAAGACGAATAGCCCTCGTTGACTGAAGATTCCGGTAAACCGATATCGGCTTAGTCCCTTACCATAATTCTTCAACTTCCTAAAATTTTAAACTCGGCCCTTACCCTCATTTTCGGCAGATGCTGCTGCCTCCTGCGCCGCTTTCTTGGCCGCCAGTCTCCTGGTCCAGGCAGCGTCTTCGTCTTCTTCGGCCGCTTCTTCGTCTTCAATGTTCTCCTCGTCGCCTTCTTCGACTCCTAGACTATGTAATAGACAACAGCAAAATATTGCCGCAGTCGGAACAGCATATGTAAGTTTATAAAATATACGATGTGTTCCTTAGGACATTGGCTTCCAAGAGGAGATGTCTGGGTGGTATGACGATAAGTTGAAAACGAAGGAAACATGCAGGCAAGGTTATAGGTTAAGTAAGATGAGGTTTCGGTTACAACAACGGCAAGAAACGGGATTGAATTGTAAACATGCTATGCATTAGTTATACGGGAACTGAGCAGCAATTAAACAAAGCATTAGTGCACTGCATGCCTGATGCCTGATCAATTTCCTGACACTATCGATAACATGAAAATTTAATGATAAAAATATCCGTCTGGAAAGTAACAGGTTACACCCTCTATTTAGGCCCTAAGTTTTCAACATATTTTCAAAGGAGTAATCTATTTTCATAAATTCAGATAACTGGTCATGCAAAAACAGAGAGACTAAAGCTTTCTTTCTCATTTTGTCTTATTCCTTTGCACCTTCCACTTCCTCTGGAGCAGGAGATGAGGTCGGTTTTTTGGCAGCGATTCGCTTCTGCCAGGCCGTTTCTTCGTCCTCAAAAAGATCGTTCACATCAATTTCTTCTGTTTCCTCATCTTTCAATTCTTCCGATACGGCCTCCTCAGAGTCTTTCAGTTTTGTTTCAGTATTTTCTTCTTCTTCTAGAGATAAAGGTTAATATGAATTTAGCAGGCTATATTTACTGTCAATATTCTGATTTCGTAAAAAAATTTGCAAAATTTCTTAGTTCGACTAAAATTCTCAATTTCATTTAACTAGTTTTTTCAAGAGTACTTAATATAAGAGTAAGAAACCTTTACAGTAGCATGTACAAGTCATGCTAGGTATGCTCGGTGCGTTAAGTCGGGACCCTCCCCCCCCCCCCCCCGAAAGTTTCAGGGGGGGTCCCACTTAGCACTAGTTACACGCTTTCATATAAGCATGTGTCTGCTCGCTGATTGGCCCATTAGCCTACGGCTTATGGTAGGTAATTTATTAGTTATTTTAATTAATTAATTATAACTTTAATTAGGTTAATGCAATTAAAAACTAATTCGACAACTTTGTAGCATTTTTTCGGCTCTTTCCAATGATATAAAAATTGTTGCATAATACAAAAATTCGAAGGAATGTAATGTGCAACAATTTTTAATTTGCACATTATTTGGGGAAGATGGGGAAGATTTGCATCGGCACAATTTCATTGTTATTAACAATAATAACTGCAACCGAGGTCGTAGCTAAGCTCTGGCTTATAGTTTCGAGATTGTAAACTGCAGCTTAATTGAAACATATATAAGTAAAAACGGTTAAAGCAAGGCGATGATACTTTTTAAACTTTAGGTTTCCTCATTTGAGGGCAAATGGATTTTTCGAATGGTATGGTAGCTAGCACAACAAAAACCGATAGCTATCACAATTCAGTGCTAGTTTGTTATAACTCCAAGAGGAAGAGGAGGATAACGTTCCTTAGCCAGGTTCCAGTTGTTGAGCATTATAAAATTAAAATGCAAGATACTGGTTATTTCGGTTTACTATATGAAATTGAGGAATTCAATTCATAATTCTACACAATTTGGCTTAAGTTTTATGACAATTCAATTTTATTAATTAAAACTACAAAAACGACCGGTTTGATGACGAATTGAACTTATTACTTCATCTATTAAAACAATTAACTGGCAAAAAATAAAACGTAGAATTGTTAGAGTTAATCTTAAATAGTTCCAAATATTTTTGAATCATGTGTAGCTATCTTCACGGTCGCTCTGACAGCTGGTGCAAATCTTCCCCGGGGGAAGTTTTGCACCGATGCAAAATTTCCGAGAGGAAGATTTGCACGGGGGATGATTTGCACCGTGACACCGTTAAAGCATACATAAATACATTTATATTGTCAACTCTCCGTTTCTCCGTTGCTCCGCCGGAACAGGAACATAAGCATTTTGGGATGGCTAAAGCACGATTACGATTCAATGGAAACGTAAACTGTTCCACAATTGCACTCAGCTAAGGATTACAATGTTTACAAGCCAGTAGCTAAGAAATTTCAAAGATTTAACGGTTGCGACGTAGCTACGAATTTTAAAAGACTACTATGTTTTGTTATTTTCTACAAGTTAGCCCCAAAATCCAACTCCAACCTTCCACAAGGGCCTGCTGAGCCTTCTTGCGTTCGGCGAGTCGCCGTTCCCACGCAGCGTCCTCGTCTTCAAGGACAACATCTATAGCATCATCATTAAACTCTGCTTCAGATAACTCTACAAAATGCTAGAGCGAATTTGCGGTTAGACAGAACAAAAGCAAACAACGAAACAACAAGGCGCTACAAAGGTTAGCCAAAGGATTAAGCCAAGGGATTAGTATAGGCAAAACGACAATGAAGCGCAGATGAGGCGCAGAACCGACATGCCTAGACTGAAAACTGGCAAACCCGTGTTTTTGTCAAAATTCTACAGCTTTCCATTTTTTCTTTTGTTGGTCAAAAGTTGCAATAAATTTGCTACATATACATATTTCAGATGAAAAATCTTAAGACGGAAGGTAGAAATATCCTTACGCTCCTCAACGGTTAGCAAGAGTTTATAATACGAAGAGTAATTAGAATTAACCATAATTAGAATAAGATTTTCATAAATCAAGTAAACGATTTTAATATGACGAAAAGATCTATCTATTAAAAATATCAGTGTAGCACACGTATGCACGCTCAGAAGGCTCCCTCTTATAAATGTTTCGAGCACATTGCAAGCTTAATAATAAGTTAGGAATGGCTAAATGTCTTACTCTTGCTATTAAAATTATAAAATCTTGCTGTTACTTGTTAGTAATGTTAGTGTTGGATTAGCTCAACGATTAATTGCAGCCGTACTGTTAAAAGCCGCTTGACAAAGTTTATACGGTCAAATGTTAACAGATAAATGGGCACGCAGGGACAAGGAATACGGACCTAAGCAAAAACTTATAATATTTTATCATATTGACACTAAATAAATAGATATTGATAGTAGGGTGGGATACGGCGAACAGAACACAGACTGATGCTTTTTCCACTTGCACCATTTGTGTTCTTGAATGAGGCAATCATAAGCTCAAAACAAACCACGAACCTTTTTCCTGCTGCGCCTCAGCGCAGCAGGTCTCTTATGTTTGCTCTGCCATCCAGCTTCCAGGCATTTACGTGCAAAACATAAGAAATTACATGAATGCATGTAAAACAATGCTTTAAGATGGCAGAGCATGATTTGCACATAAGATTCTATTTTGAAATTCTTCATTAACGATGACTCATAAATTAAACAGGAATCAGAAATGGAACAAATTCAATCAGAATATTCCGGTTTCTTTTGAATTGACAGGAAAATTTCTCTGACTGCAAAGAGTGGCTTATCGTTTTGCAGATTATGAGATTATGTTATAGGAATAGCTTTAGATTTATACTTCCGTTGCACTTATTACTTTCTTTATTGCAAAGTCTGCAATTCTCTTTCACTGCAACGAATACACAGGAACCGGTAAATTAGAAGAAGACGGTATCCAATAATTTTCCTTATTGCAGCAATCTCACCTTCAAGATTAGCATCCGCTGCGCAGCAGGCCTACAGTTTATAAAATTGTAACTCAGTAAACATTTAACCTTTTGCATGCAATATTGCTTGTTTGCATAAAATTCATCTGCAAGGAGGCAAGGATTAAGGAAGCAACTACCATAAAACTAAAAGACTTTAATATTAATTTAAAAATTAAAAAGTTACCCCCTTCTTCTCCGCCTTCTTCACCAGAAGCAGCCGCAGCCGCCGCTTTCTTTGCTGCCAATCTCCGTTCCCAGGCAGCGTCTTCGTCCTCTTCCCCGGCCGCCTCTTCTTCACCTTCCTCCCCCACTCCGTTCACTTCCACTTCTCCATTTTCCTGAAAAAGTTTAAATTAAAATTAAATTAAAGCAATAAAGTAGAAAGCCAGAGTCAAGGACGAGCCTGGACAGAGTTCAGTTGGTGGCGAAACGAAATTTAAAATGACGCAGCGAGATTTTAGCATAAACCGGAACCGACTATTCCCAAAGCAGTAAATAAAGGAAATTCGTGAAAAAAGTAAATACACAAAATTATACTTAATAATCAATAGTAGTAATAGGTCCGCACCAGACGTATCGTTTGGGGGTGGTGGTGGTGTGAGCGGCGAAGCGGCGAAAGCGGCGAAGCGGCCTGGTGGGGGTGGTGGTGTGAGCGGCGAAAGCGGCGCAGAGAGGCGCTGGCTTTTCGTCGAACCGAGCCATGGCTGACCCAAGCTTAAAATTAAAAATTGTCCGTTTCCAATTGGAAAACTTTATCCATGTGGTTTTTTGGGGGGCGTAGAATACAAATATGAGCTTAGTTTTCCTCTGTGAGCGAAGCTCCATGCTGTATGTGACCGGAACCATGGCTGACCCAAGCTTAAAATTAGAAATTGGCCATTTCCAACGGGAAAAGTTTGCCTATAGGATTTTCTACCATGTAGAATTTAAATATGAGCTTAGTTTCCCTCTATTACCTGAGCTCTGTGCTGCAGCTAGCCCATGAACCGGAACCACAGCTTACCTTAGCTGATAGTTGTCCATTTCTGACGGGACAAAGTTCCACTATTGGGTTTTCGGGGCCGTAGAATTTGAAAATTAGCTTCGTTTTTCTGTATTTTCTGCTGCACACTGCCGGAATCAAAGCTAACCTTAGCTTAAAACTGAAAGTTGCTCATTTTCGATGGGATAACTTCCGTTGTAGGGTTTTGCAGACTTGAATTCTGAGCTATTCAATTACCTAAGCTTCAGTATGAAATTATCGTATGCACAAACAAGTATAGAAATCAACGGTTTCAGTATCTATCATTGAAAACATAGCAATTATACAAATTATGATGGTTGATACAGAAGTAATGCAAACTTGCCAATACTGCACTAAAATTGGGTGTTGTAGCATGATTCAACCAAATGTGGCTAATCAAAAATTTGAATTGCCAAACAAGTTCATGTAACGAACAACACACTACAAAATCTAACACTGCGGCACCCTGCTGGGCTTGCACCTGCCCATATTCAAACATTAACAGCGAGGACCCCTGCTGAGATAACACCTGCTCATCAGTTTTAAACGAGTTTAAATTGCATTGTGCGCTCAAAACTTAATAAATAGACGCTATTGCTTTAATAAAAACTACGATATTGGAAAGATCACGCTAGCAATGAACGGAAAATTTATTTTACAGGTAATCAAGCATGCTAACCAATGATGACTTTTGTTGTTTGTTATTGATATCGCCTGTATAACGCAAGCACTCCTGCTGAGATAACAATTGATCAATTTTAAACGAGTTTAAACTGCATTGTTCGCTCAAAACTTAATAAATAGACGCTAATTGCTTTAACTAAAACTACGATATTTGAAAGATCACGTTAGCAATGAACGGAAAAGCTATTTTACAGGTAATCAAGCATGCTAACCGACGATGTCTTTTGTTGTTTGTTGACGATATCGCCTATATAACGCGCTTCTGTTATCTACACTGAGCTTCTGTTTTAGAACTATCAATGCAAGATATGTGGAATGGTCTTTAAGCGGAAATTTGGAATGTTGCGTCACCTGGAAAGCACTTTTCAGTTTTACACTACCAAAATGTATTGGATCTACGCTACTTCTACGAGTTGATAGCTACATTTGTTTGTTTCAGGCAAAGAAAACGTGTGATCTGTGCGAGCGTACCTTTCCTCGAGAAGATGTCTATCAACGCCATCTGCGGGAACAGCACGGAGATTCTAAATCTCATGTCTGCGGAGAATGTGGTCTCGCTTTCAGAAGGAAAGAGCATTTAGACGGACACCACAAAAGGATTCACATCAATGGTGGTAGAGCCCAGAAGAAGCGCAATCTCGCAGAAACGCAACAGCCAGTACAAATTGAGACCAAACCAGACAACCCAACAAACAAGAAACCAACGATAGAAGAGCTAGAGAAGGAAGATGAGACGCCAACAGTGTTTGGAGATGAGGCCCTGGACAAACTATATCGTGAAAACTGGAATGTCATCAAAACTCATCATCGAGAAACGAAATTACAGAATCGATACAATTATCGGCTCAACTACATGGATATGGATTAGATCAAGCGTCATTGTGAAGAGTCTTTCAGGATACAAACTCACACTGGCAAATGGAGTATCTGCTTTGGCTACGTGTTGCGGAATGTCGTTACTGATGAACTGACCTATTTCTACGCCATTGGAAATACGAATGTGTTAAAACGCCCAATGACGGTTGGAACTCGTGCAGATTTCGACAATTTGATGAATCAACTGGACATGGTAGACGTGCTGGAATGGGCACGCCAGCAAAGACCTGGATCAAGATATTCGGTGGAAAGAATCACCAATCTGACAATATTTGTTGACAGACTCTACGTATCTGTTATGTAAACTTATGTATGTGTATGTGTTTTGCTTGAAGTAAAACCATCCGCCACATTGTGGCTTTAGGCGGATTCTCCAAAGAGGCTTGATATTCCGTTAAGTCAAGGTCAACAGCCAGCACCGTTTGCGTGCTAAGTCATACGCAAGCCAGATATTGGCCTTTCGATTTTCTGCTGGTTTTCATTGTTGGTTTCGTTCTGTCGTTATTGGCGTTCTAGTCGTTTGTTTGTCGTCATTAATTGTTGGTTCGTTCACTTACTTGAATCTGAGTTTTACGTACATAGCTGCATCTTGCCTGTGCTCCTGATTCGCTCCCAGATTGCTCTTACTAGCTTCGAGTTACTCTGATTGCTTTTTACTTACTCCCAGTTACGCCGACATTCTCCCAGTTGGCTTTTGCTCCCAGCATACAGTGG